>JAIPRK010000109.1:0-240009 GCA_025469195.1 Chaitophorus viminalis | reverse complement strand
TTTGATACGCGTCTGGACGGTTATATAGATTCTAAAATTACTTATATATATATATATATATATATATATATATATATATATATATATATACCTATATTCCCTTAGTTGCGCATACTATAAATCTAAATTGTATGTACGCGTTCAAAGATCGGTAAAGAAAAGAAAATACTTATTTTCGTGGTATAATTATAATATTCGGCTGTCGACATCAAAACAACCGTGGACATTGTTCAAGTTTCAAGATGATCATTATTCAAACCGAGAAGTTCGCTGTCCCTCGACGACAAAATAACATCGAATCAATATCAAAAGTCAAAACAATAAATGTACCTAAATGTATATTATTTATATGTAATATTATGCTTATATATTCAATGATTCACATAAATTGTTTGTAAAATTATACAATTTTTTTTCACTTAATTACCAAAAATACAGTATGCAATTAATACAATAAATTGATCCATTGTAAAATTCTTGTGAGAATTATAATAAAACACAACAGGTAAATACGATCATCTTTTACGACTCTGTCAATAATCATGAAATATTTATTTTATCCGTAACCAGCTATATATAACAGCTTAGTGTACGTTTTATAAAATAATGGATGTTCCGTTTTTTTTAACATAATATGTGACTTACAGCCCATCTTTTACCACGGTTAAAAAAATCTAAAATTCAAAATCGGCAAAAATTTTTTTTTGATTTTTCAAAAAAAAATTTTGAAAATTTTTGAAAATAGCCACTTTGTAGAATTACTTATAAGTTACTCTGCGAAAAAAAAATTTTGAAATCTGTTGATTTTTGAATGAATGAGAGCATTTTATATTTTCAAAAAACACAGCAAATTGTAAAATCATAAGGTTTTTTGATTTTTTTAGTAATTGTATTAATAACTGTTAAACATCTTCAATTTCAGTAGCTATTTATGTCCGTATTAATTTAAATTACATTTTAACATTTTAAATTTTATTTATGGATAATGCAGGTGCCTAGATTTTTTTTTACTTCATTTAATATTAGTTTTAATTTCATTTTAATTTTTCCGTTAAATAAGTATTAAAATTAAATTCACAATATCCGATAACGTAGAAATGGTATTTATTTATTTTGAAAATAATAAAAGCCAAAGAGCCAAAGAGTAAAATCTACGCATCTGCATTATCCATAAATAAAATTTTAAAATTATGATATCTAGGTAAATAGTGATGACACCACAATGACTTCAACAAAGTATAATAAATTAATAATGTTATTGGTTTATTATTAGGTAAGTAATTTTAAATATTTTAATGCCAATTATAATTTAAATATCACACATTTTAAGGTTTTCTCAGATATTTAAATGTTTAATTTAAACTGAAATGAAGTTAAAATGTAATTAAAACTAATATGAACATAAATAGCTGCTTAAATTGAAGATATTTAACAATAACCAATACGATTACGAAAAAAATCAAAAAACCATACGATTTTACAATTTGCTGTGTTTTTTGGAAATATAAAATGCTCTCATTCATTCAAAATTCAACCGATTTCAAATTTTTTTTCAGCTTTGTAACTTATAAGTAATTCTACAATGTGGCTATTTCGGAAATTTTTCAAAATTTTGAATTTTGGATTTTTTTAACCATGGTAAAAGATGGGCTGTAAGTCACATATTATGTTAAAAAAACGGAACTTCAATATCTGCATTATATTAGGAGTAATAACTACTGACTTTCCAATTAATTAACATACTATATATACATCAGTTATTGTGGTTCATCCGTTTGCTGGTGTCACTTGTATACGTTTATGTTTGCCTTTGGTACGAATAATATTCAATTATACAATAATTATTCGCATTTTTTGTCGCATTTTATTATTCCTTTTGTATATGTATACGTGATCGAACAGTATGTGTTTTCATGGGGGACTATAAAAAAGTTTATGATTAGCCGATCAAAATTTTTTTACTATTCAAATGTTGTGTTTAATTCTACATTGTTCCTCGAAAAATTGACTGTTAACATAAGCATGATGGTGGAGTGAAAGAAACTTGTTAATAAATGTTTTCGGTTCGGTTGTATTTTCGTGTAAACTATTCTCTGCTTGCACGCGAAGGTGGCAAACACAATATTATATTATATGACCATAAACTTACTTGGCCCAAACAAACATTATTTTTTAACGATGAACATGTTTAGTATTTTATTGTATTTTTTAATCTTGTATTTACATATACCATAATCATAATAATATTATAATAGATATTTTATAGTTTTTAATATTATACACCCGTATCTTCCGCGAAATACGTTTTACATTTTACAATCGTGTCCAACGTTTTATAGTAAAACTTACTTACCTAAGAGTAATAATACGGTTGAACACAATATAATTATACACACACATTTTATATGAATGATTTATGAACGTTTTACACAGCATACGTGGGCTGTGTGCGAATCAGTTTTTTCGCATGATGTAGCCATATAAGTACTTTAACCTAGGGAATATTCAATATAGAAAATAGATGTACATATTACTGAAAATCTTTTCTCATCCAAAATAATTAATTTTATTCCCATATATAGGTGATTTTTTTTTATTTACAATTGTCTACTATTACAATTATTATTAATTCCAAATGAACACCTACCTACACGGTTATACGTATATCGTATACCGTTTCGAATATTATACATAATAATTATTATTGTTTTTATAATTTCTATTTAGATACATAATATAATACCACTTTCGTCGTTCGTATACATTTATATACTATAGTAGTGCAAATATGCCTGTATAAGTTGGACGGTGGTAAAACGGCGTTAAAAACGTCCCTTTTTAATAGGTTTATCACCATGCGATTTGAATACAATGTGTGTGTGTGTGTGTGTGTGTGTGTGGTTGTTCTGTAATAACATATATTATAGTATTGATTTAAACAGCATTTTTTTTTTTTTTTACAGGTGAAGCGATACATTTGGCTCGAGACTTCGGGTACGTGTGTGAAACGGAATTCCCAGCTCGGCAGGTAGCCGAGTATCTGAGCAGACCGCATACAAGCGACCCGACCGAGTCGTACCGGAGAAAAGAGCTCATACACGCAACAAAGTGAGTGTGGTTAATATGACAATATATTACGGATAGAGTTACTCAATTCGTTGACCATATTAATAAGAGTTCAGGCAGACGGGAAGCACGTAACGGGGATTAGGTCCCTCTATACCTCACACGCAGTGCCCCCAAAAAATTTCCTCGAAAAGTTCATAGGCGCGTCTGGAACGCTCTAAAATGCTGTTATAATAATCGCCCTTATTGAAAATTATACATAGTTCAACGAATTTATTTATTTAAATTCAAACAAACTAGCCTAGTTACATTGATATTGTGGAACTTCATAATAATATACATAATGGTTGTTGTGGGTTACGATATTTTAAATGAATGCATTATTAAGGTACAAATTAAAATAAATAACAGAATTACAAAAAAAATATCAATATTAAAATTATTTACATTTATCATAGATGTAAAGACTAAAGGGGAGTTTATACCTTATGATAATAGTAAAGTTTTTGAACAAAACTGTTTTATTTTATACCTAATAATATATTATAAACTATTACGTCGCCGGCGGTGATCGACCTGCAATAACTACACTATAGTTCCAACTTTCGATAAACGGTGATTTACAAACAATAACTACACCCACTTGTAATTCATATTATTATAATTAGCATTTATACGGCGTTACAGCTGATTAGAAAGGTAAGACATTATAGAGAACGCTAAATCATATTATAGGGTATACCCTCTGCAGCAATTTGTTTTCATCACTGTAAGCCCTAATACTTTTAACTACCATATTATGTATCATAATATCTTCAAAATTATTATGAGGATCATATGTGATGATATCATAATAACGTGTTCGTTTACTTCTCTCTATTAGACCATATTTATTATAAAATTCGATGTTTCGAATATTTTTATCGTTGTAATGTTACAAAACAATGTCTTTGTTTAAATAGGCAAGTAACCAAAGAGCTGATGGACCTGCTGAATCAAGACCGATCGCCGTTGTGCAACACCAGGCCTCAGCATATACTCGACCCAATCATACAGCGCCCGCTGACGCACTTCTCGCTCATATCACACGGATTCGGCAGTCCTGCAATAGTGGCTGCACTTACAGCCATACAGGTGAGTCTTCGGGATTTTCTTTTAACTACTATATAATACTGTTGAGTCCTAGGTCGATTTTTCAAGGGTGCCTTGGAAGAGCTACGCACTTGGAATACGCCGTATAGGTCTTCCCGTCTAATAAATCTATACGTCGACAGACATACATAATATAGGTACCACGGTTCCATTTAGAACGCATAATATACTATGTATTGGATATAAATACGTCGTGTTAATTTTAGCAAATTTAAACCGTAAAGAGTTGTTTAAAAATTGACCCTATATCGCGTATAAGCTATATATATATATAGCCTTAATCCATATAGAACTTCTAATTTTAACATTAAAATATCTACGACTCGACGTTTTCCTAAAATATAAAATATTTGTATCGCGATTCAACCGTGGATTCAGTTAGTCTTACCTATACACAAGGATATTTTTTTGGTTTGGTGAAAATTTGGTTACTCAATGTAGTTTATATAGGTAATTTATATATGTTAATCATTAATTATATAGAAACAATTTAATACAGAAACAGCAGACTTTATTCAATTCCACTTATTCGATTAAAAGTACCTAATAAAACAAATAATCGAGTTCAGAAATATATATGTTCTAGTTACGTTCTGAACAATATTAAATTGATTTTAGAACTATTTAGGCTGCGACCGAATTTCGTAGGTATCACCTATATATTTTAACAATAAATTAAATTTCTGGAAAATATTTTATATACTGTAACTACTCTAAATTCATCTAGGAAACTAGAGAGGAAACGCGTATAATACGTAAAAATTGATCTAATGTAGGTAGTTCTGTAGCGAATGGTACCCGTATTGCTATATATTTTCCCTTTATGGGCCAGAATGTACCTATAGGATAGGTTGGTGATTTATGTAAAAATAGGAAAGTACAACAGGTAGAGGCTAAATAATTCTTCCCTTACCTAAACACACGTTAAGTCTCCGAAACATAAAAGTAACACTAAACTTAATGTATTTATATTACATCCGTATAATGTAGACAAAAATTGGTGCAGTGTCTATATAAAAATAAACACATTAATAATTGCAATACTTATATATATATATTGTGTACAAATCTTCCCATGTCCTTTTTCCACTTTAAGTGGACGGACGCCGGCTCATTTTTCATAATACAACACTGCGGTGCGCAGAATACGTATTGTATATATTATATAATATTATGTGTATACCTATATAGGATTATAGAACGACCGCGGTGTAATAATACGTTTCGATGCACTATTGTTTTGCAGAACTTCTTGTCGGAATCGTTAAAGCACCTGGACAAGGTGTACCCGTCGGGCAACAGTCTGTCGTCGCAACAGTCCGCGCAACTGCAACAGGACCAAAAACCCAAGGACCTGGTGGGACTGGAGCTGAAAAAATGAGCCTGGTCGAGGCGGGCGCTTCGCGAACCTGCCGGCGGTCTGCAGCAACAGCAACCGCCACCCAACAACAATAACGGACCGATCTACGACGACCGCCGTCGCGGTGACTGCTGTCAATAATTTCGTGGTCCCGACGACCGGCAACGTATCGACTTACTGGCGCCAATAGACACGTCGCGTCGCGAACTTCCGACTCTCTGTTATGTCAACCCCGACCCCCGGATAAAATTCAAATTTATATATTTTCTTAAGAAAACGCAATAATAATATATTGGCACGCATTCGACCGACGAATGAGGGGACTAACCGATTGGTCGAAAACGTTTATGGCGCGTGTAAATGTACAAATTAAAAAATTAATAATATTAATAATAATAATATAATTATAACAAATATATATATATATATATATATTATACCTAACATATTACTGTAAATAATACCGAATAGTATAATAATAATATTAATTAGGTATATATATAATATTATAATAATATAATATATTATAGTTAATGTATACATTTTTTTTTTCGTTTTTTCTTTTCGGACAATCGAAATGTTAATTATTTTTCTTTATTATTTTTATAAATTCATAATTTAATGTACATTACAAATAGTAATTCGCGTACAGTGTGTTTTTTTTTATTATTTATTTTCGTTTTAAGATTATTTTTATGTTTTCGATAATCATAAATCATACTGATTTCCCGCCCCTTCATGTGCCATCGAACTCTCTCGATTCGTTAAGATTGCCATGTACAATACAATACATATAAAATATGTGCTGTAAATTATTGTTAATTATTGTCGACGATACATGACGCATATGTGTAAACAATATTATACTATTGTCGCATATTTTATCTTTTGTACGCATCTCATGGGTTTTTTTTTTTTAATTTTATTTGAATCTTGTGAATATCATCATATTGTTATTATATATTATGTTATTTTATACGATACGTTCACCTACGTGACGAGAAATCAAAATCAAGCAACAAATTAAAAGCCCATCTAGTTTTTAGACTTAGTAAAAACGTGTTCCACGTATGTACTAAATAATGATAATAATATAATAATAATTCATAATAATGCCTTGCCATAAATATTAACTTATGATCTTCGTTATTATATATTATTATTATAATTTATAAGAATATCGTTTTTTTTTTTTTTTTTAATCGTGTACATAATTATTTTTACCAGAACCAAATCATTTTTTTTTTTATATATTATATACTTGGTCGTTTATGTAATATCTTATTACTTTTGCTACTCGACATTTTTCCAAAACGAAAACAAAACAAAAGTGAACGAAATATTATATTATATTATGTGATAAATATTATATATATATATACATATATATATTTTGATTTGTGTACAGATGCATACCACCCCAGCGATATATATATACTATATACATTATAATTTTGTGTTGTACAACGAATTTTATTTAGTTCTTTATATACATTTATGATAAATATAATACAAAAAAATAATACGAGTATATAAACACGCAAGACGAAAATATATAATTACACATATTGTACATAGAGTTTACGGAAGAACGAAAAATTGTAAATCATTATTTGTGTAGTTTTTCATTGCAATGCTCAAAATATTACTAAATGTTATTATAAACAGCGTTTTTCTTGTGCCTACCGCGCATGTTCTTTTCCCGCTCGTCGCCCCCACCCACTACGTGAAGGGTCAAACTGACCCAGTGGTCTACTGTTCTACACATTAATCTAATAGGACACGGCCACTCTTCATTTTTTCCATATCATAGCGTACCCCTTTATTTTACTCGGGCTACCATTTTACATTCATGTGCTTTGAAACGCTAAATGTGTTCAACTACACTTTACTAGTCCGCGGTCCGTACTTTTTTTCCAATTCAACCACTGGTTCTACGGGACAATGGGCCATTGTTCTCGTTTGGGTTGTGGGCCGGTATGTCTAGTAAGTGGAACGATTATACATAAACATAGGTATAGTCATATAGACCGAAAATGTAGAGTCTTATACGTTATAATATAATGATGACTGATGAGATGTAATTATGGAATACTGCAGTGGAAAAATTTGTTTTTAAAACGATTTGGGTTTACGTTATAGATGTCAATGACAAATCCTAATCAAAGTTAATAAACAAAGATCAATAAAAGTTATTTGTTTGAATTAAATCAAAGACTGTTCATATGCGACGTGATTCGTATAGCTGATTGTAGGCGAAGGGTTCGAAAATAAATATGGAGACCCGACCGATTCAAATCGACTCACATATATGTAATACTTACCTGCAACTAGTTAAGTTTTCGTATAATTATATTTATATTATATATTTAACGTCCCGAAGGCAAATAGTACAGTGAATTAATTATACATATACCTAATAGACTTAGTAACTAATACAGGTATTTACAGTAAACAAAAAAAAAAAAAACTAATACATAACTGATTTCAAATAATTAATATCATTATAAAAAAATCGAAATCTTTAATTTGATTACGAATTAGAATCATACGATTAATAGAGCCAAAACGACTGTAATTTTAGCAGCGATGAGAAATAAAAAATGGAACAATATTTCTAGAATTAAAAGTTGGAATATTGAATATATCGCCTTATAATTCAGAGCATCAGAGCAATCAATGTTATTATTAATAAGATTGTAAATAAAACAAAATATTTTCTTCTTGTTGATAAAGGATCAATGCCTAATTTGAATGTAAATAAAGAGTTCGCATTAACTAGATTATTCAATTTAAAATAAATATTCTGGACATTATCAATTTTGTTAATTAACATAAGCTGATAAGGATTCCATATAATTGATCAGTACTCTAAAATTGGACGCACTAGGGCACATTATAGTACTTTTAGACAAGCTGGATCGTTGAACTCACGAGTATTTCTATATACAAACCTTAGCATTCGCAATGCTTTACAATATATATCAGTAATATGTTTAGTAAAGGAAAGATTATTTGAAAGAGTTATTATTCCCAAGTCTTTAACATGATTTACTACATTCAAAGTTTTTCATCTTCAGTTATTTATCTTATAGGTAAAATTTATTGGAAATGAAAAATCATTATTAGCTTCGCACCAGTTAACACGATTATCTAAATCCACCTGTAACTTTAAACATGAATTTTTCATATATAAAAACAATAAACTTTATCAGTGACTGAACATTTTCCATATATTATTAAAATGAAAGCATGAAGAGTCCGGATCATGTGCGCTTTTTTTGAATAATATAATGGATCGCCCAATAAGTGCGAACACGCCAAGGTATGTAAGGCCACCGTTATAATATATCTGACGGGATAGTGGGCTGAAACCAACCCGGTTCAACTATGTCACGTGAACTCCAACAGACCCATAGGCTTTTCCGTCCAACAGCCTAGCCGGGCCTTGGCCGCGGTCCACCGGCGCCGGTACCACGTGGCTTTGGATTTAATTTGCGCGTAAGTGTCTCCGTCATCGCCGCCGTCCCGCAAACGTTTGAACGCGTTTAGCAACGACTTTTTGCACAGCGCCGACGTACTGCTCGGTTTGTACATCGTTTTCTTCGTCGTCCCCTGTTTGCGGCCGTTTACCAGCACTTCGTGACAACTGCGAAAAAACCGAATAATAATAGTACGCGCGGAGTAAACTTACAATAAAACGTATGTACAGCAAAAACCCTGTAGATAAATCGAATTTTTTCAGCAAGCCCAACTGCAGAGATGAGCAATCCAATCATTTTTGCGTGCATTTTACATTTCTACATTTTATGTTTACTTTTACGAGTATTAGCCATATAAACAATTTCGTTTTATTTTATAAGTATGTATTTATTTGATTTGCTACACCAATATTTAGCGAGTATTACTATCATAAATTTTCCCGAATTCTTATACGACGTTTCTTATAGGGTAAAAACAATTTTCCTGTTTCTTGTTATAGATTTTAATGTAGAAACAATTAGTTATTGCAAAGAAGCAAATATTAAAATAGAAAAATAAAATACGAAGTTTTAATCACGTAAATTACTTTTATTATTTATGGTAAATTGATATTTGGAATAAATGTATGTGTCAGTGTTACTGTTGTAGCCATTGAACTTCAACGGTTGAAAAGATAGAACTTTCATAGAAATATGATTATGAGTAATCTATGTCTACATTTTCTCGTCCAATTATTATTTACTTACACGCGTCGTTGTTGAAATTTGTTATAATTTATTTTACAAAAAGCGCATGATAATCTACAGACGGTGTGTTGTGAGTGTAATAATTATAATTTAGTATCGTATATATTTTATAGTAAACATTAAAAATATTATTTTGTATTTTGTACAACGCACATATAACCTAATCATCCCATATTCAATAGTTTATATTTTGTATATATAGGTACAGAACTATGTATTCGTATTTTTTTTCTTAGGAACTTATCAATGGTTTTTAAGACATTTAAAATTTAAATGTGGGTCATACATCATAGTTATCTAGTTAACTCAATTTTATTGGACAAAAAAATTTATATTTTCTTCAAGGTTTGACGACTGAGCGAATTATTTAATACCAAGTTTTAATTTACGTTACAATTAAATAGGTACATATTTCTTTAACTTTTAATATTTTTTATAAATTACATGTGTTGAGTGTATGAAATTACGTGCAGGACTAATTTATGACGGATAGTGACGAAGAATCGTTTTGTAGCCGCCGCATGACAAAGAGGTAGGTCGGGCGGATAAAAATATAATAGTAATTTTTGACTATCAAGTAATTAATTTGTTTTTTTTTTATTAATGTTATATAACTTATTTATTAATATTAAAACCAAACCTGGGGTTGGTGAAGCCCTATGTAATTTGTTATAGATTTTTATAAGATTTTTAAATTCTTCTAATTTTTAATTTAAAATATACGATAAATAAATAAAAAATACATAAAATATGCGACCTTAGAATATTTATTGATATCTTAACGAAAGAGGTGAGTAAAAATTATAGATCGTGCATCACAAAATACAATGTTATGCCCAATATGAGTTATCACAAGAGCACAAAAATATAGAGTTAGCAGATAAAAAGATCACTTACGTGTTGTCGTCACCTTCCCACCATACCACGCTAGAAGGACACGGTTTACAGGTCGCAGGTAACCGATGTTTGGCATGTTCGAATTCTAAAACGGAACGCATCAGGTGCAGCACCGGTCGGCCATACGTTGACCCTAGATCGCCGTCGTTTGCTCGATCAATTACAGCTCGGCGCAAAGCAAGCTCAGAAAACGGACAACCTCCGCCCACGATCAACGATGAAAAATACACCGGCTCGATGAACAACGACAGTAAAGCCCCCTGAGTAAACAAACAAAAATAAATAAACAACTATGTTTATGGAAATATAGGCGATGATGTTCCCGAGCTATCAAGACGAAAAGATTGTTTACCGACTACGTATCTTCCCTCGTCCATCTACCTGTACACTATTATAACTATTTTCACGCATATACAGAATCGACAAGTACAATGTTCTCAAAGTATTTCGAATCTCGTCTGACTCGGGGTTTAGTATGAATATCATGTTGACGAATTACCAAGTTCCAATATTGTGTTAGAAAATATTCGTGAGAAGAGGTGTTTTAAAGAAAAAACCTTATTTATTGGTCGTAAAAATGGGTAGAAAAAAATCATCAAACGAAAAGACTAACACTGATCGCAATCGGTCTGCGCACATCGGTATGACTTTACCGTTAATGCCACCGTACGTGGAACCTTTTTTAATTGTACCAACATACTGATACAGACCACCACTTTGGGAGGTGTCATAAATGTAAAATCATGCGACGGCACGGGTTTGAACCCGAGACCCTACACACCGCGTTTTATTAGCATACTCTCACGTTTTCACACCTACGTATAGGTGGAAGTTATCCGCGTTGTACGGCTGAGAGGAGATAACGCATCGCGTTGTTGTTTTATTTATCGATCGCAATACTGATATGAGTATAATACTATATAATGTTTAAAAAATCCCTTTCGCACCAAAAACCTTAGAAATCACCCTGGTTGATCACATATTATTATTATTATTATGTTTACTTGAACGCCGGATGTGTGCCATCGGAGCAGCTTGTCGCTGCACGAGACTGACAGAGTCCGGTCCCCTCGGCCCGGTTTTGTGCGAACTGCTCCGACCACGTGGTAGGCTGTACCCGACAAATGTGGGTCTTGCTTGGTCTCGCCATCCAGACATTTAGCCCCGGTTCGGTGTATGTCCTCGTCTGCAACTTTGCGTTTCTTCACGTCTGGTCCAACCGAGTCATCTGCACTTTCAGCAGCCAACCTCTTGCCGGACATCCGCAGTTTTTCATCGTCGTCACTGCGTTCCTTGGGAAATATAGACGCGTCACCGCATGGCGTGTGACTTGAAAAGAAATGGAACACTATGTCTGGTCGCAGGGCCAAGAGGTGGCGAGGAGTGTTAGAGGAATCTGAAAGACTTTCAGATGAGCAGACGGGATTCTCTCGGGAAACGTCCGGTGTCGAGACAAATATCGACGGCCGTTTTTCGCGAGCCGATTCGATTTCTTGTAAAAAGTACCTCAGCAGAGCTCTGCGCGCTAAAACCTAAAACACGATTTATGGTAAATCGTTGCAAGAATAGAGGTGGTCACGGTTAGCAAATAAAAACGTAAAACTTTGAACTTTTTCCAAGATAAAACATCTTGTTTTCCTCGTTAGATAGAGTTAACAAGCAAATACTACTACAGTACTACTACTATAAAAAAAAATAGTAGTACTACAAATTACTTGCGAGTAAATACCAATGATACCTAGTTTATGATTAACGCATAAGATATAAGCGTATATTTATAACCTAAACATATAAAAGTGTATATTATTATTTCCGATCACTTTTAATTTTCCTAAATACATATAATGACCCATATTCACATACAAAGAAAATGTTTACAAGACCACATTCAAATTTAGCAAAAACTGTTAAACAAGAAAGAAAAAAATCGTAGACTCAAATATCTTCCACAAAACTAACTGATCTAATCAACTTTTTGAACCAACAACTTTATACAGTTAATACCCAAATTTAATTAACTCGGTTTAGTTTTCCCATTATTTTTGTTGTTATTTTTAAAGTTTATAATCGTTCGTGTATACGCGTACAACTAGGACTCGGAATTACAGATAAACTAAAAAACTTTAATTAAACACTAATAAAAATGTATGAAAGAAAATGACATTGACATAACTCGGTAATTTTCAAAAATGACTATAAAACGGTCCATAAAGACTAACAGTTACCTGAATATTGAAGATTACAAAAATTAAGTACCTATGTTTTATATTTAAAAACAATAATAAATAATAATTAATTATTAAGATTCGTAATTATTAGAATAATTTTTAGCAAGGTAATCTTTATCGCAGGCGTTAAAATGCCAAAGCTATCAACTTCCTAGTCCTTATAATAACCTACCTCGGCATGACTGTCATTAATCACCGTGCCTCCGGCGCACAGCTTATTTATGCCGATGCACTTGGTCCCGGAGGCTAGGGAGACAACTTTCAACCGATCCACCGATGACTGCACGACGCCCGACAATAATGTCCATTCTTGGCCGGCTATAGGTTTGCCTTTAGTCGATAAACTGTTAAATTTTTCCAAACACAAAGTGGCCACCCGGTCCGCTAAATTTCCAGTTGATTTTTCAATGAACATACTATCGCGTGACAGTGCTAAGAATCAATACAAACAATTTCAGATGTTGATACATGTACCTATACATTTATAAGTCTATTTGTATGTAACAAATGTTTGGATAAAATTAAATTGAAATATCTCAATAAGAATTTCTATTTAGTCTATAAATGTATTGAATAGTATAAATTATACTTAAAACAATATTATGCAACTGTCTCAAAATTCAACTAAAGATCTATATACATTATACAACATCACATCCAAATAAAGATTACTCTGTAACGATTACTTCCTATCGCGACAACTTAAACAATAAGAGCGGTCGGTAAGTTGTTTACCTAGTAGCTTGTTATCCCCACTGCTGTACTGCATGACGTACATAGCGTAGAATGTAGATGTAGTAGAGCATGTATTTTCAATTTTATTTTTATAGATAAATAAAGCTATAAAGCCATACAGGTGAACGTGGAAATTCATTAACTTCAAACATTTAAAAGCCTAAATCCAACCAGACAAAGTTAACTGCAGCACTCATCTTACATATTTTTAAAAAACACTAGGTCAAATTTTTTAATCAACGTTTTAAATTTGAAATGTAGCATTTCTGATTATTTTCACGAAAAATAACGATTTCTTAATTGTTTTTAAACGCAGTGAATTTTTAGTTAAAAACCGTTTTAAGCTAAAATAAGTACCTACTGGATTTGTTTAAATCAATGTTTATAATGTACCTCTTTTAAACATGGTAATTTATTATCCATTATTTATCATAAAATGTACACTTTGGTCTGGTCGTTTGGGTCAAATTATACTTGGTTTGAAAAAAATTTTGTTCGCAATAATATTAGGTGTAACTTTTCAAATGCATAGGTGTGTGTAAAGTTAATTAAATAATACGTCAAGTACTAAGCACACCGGTAAACTTAAGTAGCCATACAATAATTCAGTCGAGTTAAAAACAATACAGTAGTACCGATTTGATAGCGTGGGAGTATATAGTGGCGCCAAATTAATGATCGAAATTCATACATTCTTGCGCCATCGACAAGATCACGGAACTAGTCCATCATTTTGTGCAATACTATATGTATCAAACCGACGATCCGTTTACGCGACCTACCTAACAAACGTCAGAAGATGTAACAAGAGGAGAATCCACTAGATTTTCTTGCCCGCCGATCTTGAACGTTGCTCAGCGCGCCGTCGTCTTCTACTCGAACAGGACCCGATGAAAAACGTATTACGACGTTCAGAAACATCAAACTTGAAAGCATAACTTGACGTCTTCTGCAGAATGTCCGGACCGGTTATCATTTATACAATCATACACGCCGACAACTGATATGAAGCCAAAATGTTCGTACTCGTCACACGAGCACGATTTCCGAGCACAACAATACGCGACGGATTGACATTTTAACTATTCGAAAATAATTTTCTCTTTCTTTCGCGTAACGTTACAAGAATCACCGTACCTCTGTCATCGCCGGAGCTTAATATAATTACTTATTATTGTGTTACAAAATGTAGTTGGGTATAAGATTTTTGAGAACCACTAATCTAAGGTATATAATATAGGGATGTGATGATAATGATATCGAGTGTTTACCAACAACAATATAGATAATATAGATATTATATTTATTTTATATACATTGTTAATATTATTATAGGTATTGTGTTCAATTGATTTAATTTACCTCGGGATAAAGTGAGTTAATCGTTTATTTTAAATACATCGTACAAATGTTCAACATTCTCAAGAAGAATTTTCGTGAAATTTCGTACGATCATCGTCATCCATTTATCGATCAGTAATATTATCTCTGAGCACGTCTTGTTATTTTCATTTCCAATTTTCAATTTTGTATTCGAAGCGCCGACATCTCATTAGAGCGCGTCGAATACAATGGTCGCAAACGAAGAAACATTCGACGAAAACAGTTCGTCCGAATCCAACTACAAGGAACAGTACAAAGAAATGAAAAGGAAATTGAGACTGTTGATTTACGTAAGTTCTATGTTCATAATTTGTTAAAAAACCACATTAGGCGCACTAATGGTCAGATTTATATATTAACACTTAAGCCTAGGCAGTTAATAGTTTAGTAGATTTTAATAGTCAACTGTCAAAAGTTATCTATTTGCTTGTGTACAATATACTGTGTTTAATATTGTTTGTATTATTTATTATTTTTAGGAGAATGAAATCTTTCAACAAACTTTAAAGACAACACAACGAAAACTTCTGAAAGCTTCACGAGACAAAAGCCTATTATTAGACAGATTAATACAGTATGAACGTGTAGAGCTCAGCAGCAGTGACGATGAACTGACTGAGTCATCAGACGATGGTGATTGCATCAAGCCAGAACCAAAAAAGTATATTCATCACTCTCATGATACAAATTATATCAGACAATTGAATAGTTTTAAACATTTTTAATGTTTCTATTTTCAATGATAGGTTTTAAATAAGTAAAATTATGTAAATGTTCATGTTTTATGATTGTAGACGTAAAGAAACTCAAGGTAATTGTTCTATGGCTGGTGTTGGTAAACAGTTGAATACCTCTCAGACAGCTACTTTAACTCCAGTCAAGAAACGCAAACCTTCGACTCCTAAAGCTTCAAAATCAGCTTCTGTGGTATGATATAATTTTATTTAACATTTTATCAATCAAAACTTTATCCATGTCCTATGTTTAACTTATGTCATATTGTACAGAAAGACATTTAATATTTTTACCTTATTTAATTAATGGTTTATTTTTTCGCGATAAAAACATTTATATCTTTATGTTTATAACTTTTAAAAACAAATTAACTCGTTACAGTAGTTTTGGTAAATTGAGACTTCCAGAAATTTGTCTCTTATTATTTTTGATTTTAACAAATTGAATGTTAAGTTTATGTAAACATCCAATATAGTCTTATAAAATGATAAAATTAACCAACATTAATAACACTATTATTTCATAACACATTTAGATGTTAACTGAGTATTGTGAGTATAAAATATTGTACCTATAATCAGGGGCACCGAAATCTATATTGATGTAAAGCGACTGCCCTACATATTATAATTGGTGGGTAACACAGAGACACAAAAAAAATTATGTGGAATATTTATTATTAATAAATAACTGCCTCCTAGAATGCAATTCAGAAATAATAACTTAAATGACCCATGCTCTTTAGTAATGTGGGTGGGTGAATGATCGAATATGATTTGCTCTATATTTATATATATTTAATTATTTTGATGCCACTACCTATAATATTCATAATACATTATCTATATGGATATATTTTTAAAAAAGGCGTGGACTTGGTTGAATGACTATAACAGATGAATAACTTTCTTGTAAATATTTTTCAAGAATAATTCCTTTATACAGAGATAATGTAACTAGAAAAGTTAGAACTGAAAACTCGTGAAATTTATAATAGGTACTAAGTGATTTATTTTGGTGGTATCCACAAAAATAAAATCAATGTATCAGGTAAAACAATGCCTGAATATATATCATATACACCATGTTTCAATGCTATTGAAATACATATATTTGAGATACTAGTTGTAGGAAAAGCATTTCTGAGAGCGTTTATTTTTTTAATTTGTGTTTATATATATATGTTTGTTAATAGATTACCAATTTTATTATATTTTTTGTTATATTTTAAACCCTTATTAAAATTTAAGTATTATTGTTTCAAATTAATTTTTAAGATATTTCGAATCTTTTTTTTTTCATCTTATAATGACAAAATTAGAAATTAGTTTTCTATATTAAAATATTAAATAAATTGTAACTAAAGGTATTAGTTTTTTGTACCATCAATATAAGTAATATTTATAATTTGTTTTTCAGTCACTTCTATCAAATGAACCTAATCCTGAAAATATATTATCAATATCCGAAAGCAACAAGACACTAGTTGACTCCAAGTCTGGAAACAATAGTTACAATCAACATACATTACAAACTGACATGTTTAATGACAATTTTTCAGTTAAAAGTGAATCAAATAGCATGTATGACATGGATACATCTCCAAGTAATGTTACCGAAGACATGATCAGCATCGATAGCATAGGAAAATAAATATTAACATTTTTATTTATTTTTTAGAATTTGTATTTGTATTGTATATCATTGTATCATTTTATATCTATAAAAAAGACATGTTTATTTTGTACAAAAAATTTTATTTAAAAATGTTAAGCATTCAAAAAGAATTTTCTGATTTGAGTCCATTTTGACCATTTTAAATGTGTTAATTATGTACCCAGAAATATTTCACTGACATCACTTATACATATACTATAAAATTAAACAAATACATATGCATGTGTATATAATAATATATAATATATTATATAAGTAAATCGGTAAATTGATTTAAAATATTGTTCAGACTTTACATAGTGTTACAATCTTAGATGTATACAAAATTGTACAGAAAATATTTTATCAGACTAATTTAAAATACTATTAATATCAGTATATTTTTTTATTTATTGTGTTTTACGTTTGAGATGACGGTAAATAGTTCAATGAAATATTAAAATTGGTAAATTAATTACCAATGTAAAAATGTTTCAAAATTATCAATTTTTTTTATTAATATAGATTTATCAATCTATTTTTTTCTTCTAATTTTAATATTTTATAAAGGAATTTTCAGTCACATTAAATTTGGAACACCATGTATACTTAATTATGCAAAATTTGACGTTTTCTAATTAAGTATACTTAATTAAGCAAAATTTGACGTTTTCTTCAAGCAATTTTACAAATAATATAATGCTGTTGACAAGAAGAAGAGATTTACATTAACAGACATTTAGGTCGTCTTCGGCGACGATCCTCAGACAATTCTTTTGGATGATTTCGTATGATGCGCACCACCTGTCAATTGTTATGTAAAAAGCATTAAACATGAGTATTAATGAACTGTAAATTTATTATGATATCATTGCACAACCCATAGTGACGGCAGAACCAACAAGTTAAAATATTTATTTTGACACAAGTTTTAAACAATATAAAAATCAACATAAAATAGTCAGGTATTTTTTAAAATAAGAGATCAAAAAGTGTTTAGGATCTGTTGTTTCAGCACCTCACTTATAATTAATGACTCCACCTATGTACATAATATGTATTAATTAATATAATTAATTAAATATAAAGTATTTGAAGATAACTATAAATAAAAACTTTTAAATTAAAATGAACCTTAATTTAGTAAAAACATGTTTCCAATGTTTCTACAATATCAGTTATCAATATAAACACAATTAGAAATAGATTTTTGATCAAATTATTCAACGATTAGTAGTGGAATATTACTTTTACTAAACCCACATATTTTCTCCCAACTATAACTATATAGGGTAGGCCAACATCTCCAAATGGTACTGACCACCAATATTAGTGTTCTTTCTTAATTCCCAAGAATAATCCGATGAAGTGCTTTTGTTCTCTTATTATTTTTTTCCATAAAAATCCTTACTACCATATCAACCGTTTTAGCTGAACTCTACTATCCAATCCTACTATAAATATAACATTAACAAATACTTATGGTACTGTTGCACAGTTACAGTGAAAATAAATTTCTGCCACCACATTGAGGTGCATGCATTATATTTTAATATACAAACCTCGTGGAAAGCACCGTCGATGTTTTGTGGGGGATCTTTGGCACTTGTTTCCATGTACGGTAGATTTAATCGGTTGGCCATTGCACGTCCTTCACTCTCACTAACTTTCCGCAAATGCACCAGGTCCACTTTATTGGCGACCAACAAAATTGGATATTCGTCTCTACAAAATAAAAAATTGATGATAAGATCGAGTACACTAGAAGGTAGATGGGCGAACTAAATAAAGGTATATATTAACATGATGAGCAGTAATCTCTTTACTCAGTATAAACGTATAAATATAATAGTTATAATTAATTTTAAGTTAAATAGATAATATAGGTTCAATATACTACCTCTGTATATTTATTACATCAATAAATGGATAACATTAAATCCAAAAATGTATGATGGCCTCAATAGTATTAAGTTCACCATAAAATCTTAGGGTAGGAAGATAAATTTAAGTTATTGAAATTGATAAGTAATTTATTGTTTCATCTCGAATACTCATTTCTCAATCAATTTGAACTATATAATAAATAATATACTGCAATCATGTATGAAGCTCAAACTTTATCATATTATGATAGCAAATGCCTACTACTTAGTAAATACAAACAATTTAAATCTTACCTATCTTTGACCCGAAGTATCTGAGTGAAAAAATTAGGAACGTTTTTAAAACTGTTTGGATCAGTTACAGAATAGACAATCATAAAACCATCTCCTTTTCTCATGTATTGCTCGCGCATCGCGCTAAACTCCTCTTGCCCGGCTGTATCCAATACTACGAAGAAATCAAACAAATAAAAGTAAATAGAAAAAAAATATATATTACCAAAAAAGTAATCATTACAATGTATATATATATATATAAATATAATATTACAACAAATATAATAATAGTATATTATATTAATAAAACTCCATAATATTGTGTTAATATAACAACTAGAGTTTATACCATATAATCAAGGCCAAATTGTTCATCCATTTTTTTTTCAATAACCTTTATTTATTGTGAAATGTAAATTTTATTAAACACGCTTCAAAAATACTTTTGAACATTATAAAAAATAGAATATGGAAGAAAATGGAAGTAAATTTTGGAAGAAGACCAATTTCAGATTTAGACAAAGAATGGGTACCAGAGAAGCTTTTCTAGAGAGAGAACAAAGCAGAAAGAAGACTAAATATGAACAGAAGTACATATTATATAGGGTTTATCGATTTAGAAAAAATATTAAACACCATAAATTGGAACTTGATGATGACCTCATTGAAAAAAACTAGCCTGGATTAGAGACAGAAAAATTATTATAGAACTTATTATATAAAGACAAAGAAAAAATAATTAGAATAGGAGACTGTGTTCCACAGCTAGAGTTCGCAAATGGGTAAGACAAGGCTGTCCTGTGTCACCCTATTTATTCAATATAATCATAGAAAGAATTGTTTAGGAACTCTAAGTTAAAACTAAAAGTGTAAAAATAAATGGAAAAGTAATCCGTTGAATAAGATTTGCAGACGACATTACTATGGTAACAGAGACAGCGAAGGATATACAACAATCGCTGGCTACATTTAATGAAATATTAAAACGATATCTTATGAAGATCAATATAAAGAAAACAAGTCATGGTGGTAAGTAAAGAAAGCAGAGTCCCCATCATGTACATACAATTTGATAACAAAACAATTGATCAGGTACAACAATATACATATTTAGGAAGTATACTAATGAGCGACAGTAGATGTTCGGTAGAAATAAGACACCAAATAGCCATGGTAAAGGGAGCTTTCACACAAAAAAAAAAAACAGCTACTTACGTACAAAAAGTCTTAGGACCAGTAAAAACTTTGCCAAAAGCTATGTAGGGAGTATTTTTTTTTATGGTAGTGAAACCTGGACCTTGGCAGCACATGATAAGAAATAAAAAATCGAAGCAGTAGAATTGTGGATCAGGAGAAGAGTTTTGCTATCTATCATTCGATCAAGAAATGGAAAACTTATAGGACACTTAATGAGATATAATCTTCATAACCAATAAAATAGAAGGAAGAGTAAGACATTAATAGGAGAAATTATTGGAATAGCTGGATGCAACGGATGTGAATACTCTAGTATTAAAGAGAAAAGAGTGAAAGTCTATTTTTTGCTATAACAAGGCTTGGCCTTTAGAAAAGAAGAGGTAAATTTTATAAAAATTCTTAATGAAATAGTTGAATAAAAAATGTAGATAAAATATAATAATACAATTTAAACAAATGTTGAAAAAATTTTACTATTGAAGAAAAAGAAAAATCTAATAAAATATCGATGATAGCGAATAAGAAAATACACTTTTATACATGATCATTAAAAATTTGTAAGCTGCTAAAATTAAATAATGTAAAGAAACAAAGAAGGCATAGGTTGAAAAAGGTTGGAAAACTTTAGGTACTACAAAACAGTAAATCACTCTATTGATAATAAACTTAATCAATCAAATGATTTTAAGTATAATGGAGCAACACATTGATAAATCATTGAAACTTGGTAAAAACCTAACAAAGAACAGAATATTCATTTCAAAAAATTTAAATCATAAATGGTTATTCTAACGACCATTCAATTATAAAATTGCACTTAATTTCAAATAAGATATATAGCATAGATAACTTCATAGATGGATATTAAGTATACATTGGGAAGTTTAACTCCCCAATATCTTCAAAATCTAACACAATCTAAATAAGATCAAAATAACTAAAACTTTATATTGTTGTAAAATATTAACAATCCTCAAGCGCTAAAAACATAATTCAACTAAATATATTATGCATAAACATCAAAGCTCTATATAGCTCATAAATCTCAAATGATATCTAATCAAAAAAATAATATGTTTATAGCCGATAATGTAAAATTAATTCATAATTGCAGGCAAACTATTAGTCATACAACAGTATGGTATTTATGACAAACAATTAAACATAATATTACCATCGAGTATGCAGAATTCATCATCAACACAAGTGTGCTGTATATAGCTGTCCTCAATGGTCGGATCATAATCGGCTACAAACATTTTCTGAAAAAACTGAATAGTGATCGCGCTTTTACCCACACCGCCGTCACCGACCACCACCAGCTTGTATGTAGGTAATGGATGGTTGGGGGCCTGGGTTATGGCGCGACGATGGCGGGTGAACTCTTGCTGAGTCGTGTACGCGAACCGTGACGTCAGCTTGCCTAAACAAGAAAACAGATGATGACTTGAATAGTTTGGATAATTTCTTTTCCCGTTCCCCGGGAAAAACAATTACCTGAGTGCCAATCTAGTCCGAACTACGTGATCGAACTGGCGAACGTCATTGTCACTACTAAGACAGGATCTGTGAACAGGGACTCGGTGGTGTTGGGTTGTAGACACGTTCAAAGAACGGCACTAGAGGAGGCCGACTGCGGTCCTAGTAACGGTTTTTTTTTTCGATTATCCGGTGAGTTTCAGTGATTGGAACACATTTCGACGTAAACCCGTACGTGAGCAGTATTGTACCTAGCGTAATCAGTCGTATGTATAATAATAACAAATGATATTATATGGTCGCGGGACTCGGGAAAGACAAAAATATTTATCAATACCCCAAGTGCCTGGGCCCCGGTTGTTGATAAGACGCGGTAAACACACGGTCGTCGTATCCACGGCCAAGTAAAGCCAAGTTGCAGGCGTTGCAGCTCAAGTGCTGTGGTAAAGCAATAAACCACGATTTAAGATAAGCACAGTTCGGTCTCAATGCGCGCATGCGTCAGTGTTCCGATTATCGCGGTGATAATAATATTATGGTGGGTCCGTTCGTCAAGTATGTGATACCGTGATAGTATTCCTTCTGTCCGTTGTATTGTGCGGTTTTTATTTGATATTTGAACGTTTTGGTATTTGCCATTTGGTGAAGCCGTTTAACGTGAACGGTAGTCTGTACGCGCAGTGCAGACGATCGATGCGAACCGAACATGGCTGCCAGTAACTGCAAAGGATACATCTTGCACGAGGGTCCTGCGTATTCTTTGGCACTGAACAAGGAGCATACTCACGTCGTGGTGGCAGGAAGGAATGGTAAACAGCGGTATTTTCCTTCGACGAATAATAGTTTGGAAATCTGCTGTTAAATTCAGCCATTGAATCTTGTGTTGTTGCAGTGTTCAAAGTGTTCCTCATCGAACAGGGTGGCTTTAAGGAATGCGTCAACCTGCGATGTGGCAAGACGTCCAGTGTGCAGAGCTCTTCGAGTATGGACGTCGCTTGGAACCCGACTGACGGTAAGGATTCGTTGGCAAACTCGCACTTAGCTGTTCAGTCATAACTAAATACTCTACAGGGTTCAGAAGAAAATATAATATTAATACCATACTACCTGTAAGTAAATAACATCAAGATTCAAGTTCATACAAATATCTCAATGAGCTACACCTCTGAACCATATACTTGCCTGTGTTCATCATATTTTTATTTGATGTTCCTTACCTGGTATCTCTTTAATTTAGTTTATTTAGAAGTATATTACAAAATAAATATTTCATAAAATATATCTCAGTATGTAATCACCTAAATGTCTACTTATACATTTTTAGATAATGTCTTGGCAACTGCTACAACTGGTGGTGCTGTAGTAACATGGAATTTGAACAGATCTTCTCGAAATAAACAAGAGCATGTTTTCTACGATCATAGGAGAACTGTAAACAAAGTGACATTCCATTGTGTTGAACCCAACTTGTTGATGTCCGGATCTCAAGATGGTACGATAAAATGTTTTGATTTGAGACTAAAAGAAGCTCCTAAGACATACTCTAGGTATTTTTCAGTTAAAAAGAATTAATAAAATTACAACTATAAATACAAATTATAATTTTGTTTTAGTGATTCCGAAAGTATTAGAGATGTGCAGTTTAGTCCACATAATAGTTATGTATTTGCTGCAGCCTCAGAAAATGGTACCATCCAAATATGGGACACAAGAAAAGCTGAAAAGTGTCTGAATAAATTTTCCGCTCATAATGGGCCAGTATTTTCTTGTGACTGGCATTCTGAACTTCAATATTTAGCAACAGCAAGTCGTGACAAAACAATCAAGGTAACATTTAGACATTAACACAATTTATACTTGAATAGGGCAGATATCAACATTAATTTGATAAATTATATACTACTTATTTTTTTTTAATTCTGCCGTAAAAAATTGTATATAAACTTTTTCAATTAGTATACATATTTGAATTCACTAAACATTAATATATAAATAAGAAAAAAAAAAACAAATAATTTAAAACCCATCAAAGTGGACTTATGACAATATAATAATCTAGCTTAGACCAAATATTTAAATGTTTTTAAAGACATTTTGACTATGTTTAAGTTTAAAAATAACATATAAATAGGGCTCAGGACTTTTCCTTGATTATAAACGCTAGTATTTATAATCAATGTTGAAATAAATTGAATTTATACTGGATCTACTAAAATATCATAAAGTGAGATATAAATACATTTCAGCGTGTGGAGAGTTAAAAATTGAATTTGCATTTAACTTGTATTTATTATCTTTACATAGGGCGTATTTAATTATTCTTAATTCTATTTTTTAACAACACCAATATAAGCTGAAATTCTAATATCTTAAATTATATATATTATCTAAGGTAGAATTGCATTTAACATAAGAAAAACATATTCTGTTTTAATCAAACTTGTAACTTATTCCAAGACTGTCTTAGACAAAATTCACTTTTTTTTTTTTTAATTCCACAAGCATACATTTGTAATTTTTTAATTTTCCTGTGCCATGAATCCTAGACTACATAAACAGCAGATTTTTTTTATGGTTTATTTTAATCTAATCAATAATAATTTATAAATACCTAACCTTTGTGCACAAAATATAAATAATTATTGTTTGTATGGAAATTTATAACATGCAAATGTATGCTATAAATTTATATATTTTTCATTTTTATTTACATTGATTAAAATTATATTAATAACTTTTTAACACATATATAATGTATTCATGTTAATGAGCATAATATGTTTAAACTAAAATATAAAATATATATACGGTGATCATTTATTATATATTAGTTAAACTTTTGTATAAGATAAATATGGCCTATGTTTATTTGTATTTATTATTATTTATCAATAAACATTGGAATATATGTTGAAAGTCCATAATGAATAAAATTATAATAAATATTATCAACTATTACTGATTAGATTATTCTATCTTGCATTCTATCGTTGTATATAAATTATCTCAAATCACTATATCAATTTATTTATTACATAATATCCTATTGTATAAACATTATAAACTACTGAAGTCTTAATTCAATATGCTTTTTAAGCGGTCTTCTATATTTTATTTAAAATTTTAATAATAATAATTTGATAAACATGCACAATTTTTTTAAAATTAATTTATATATTTTTTGCTGGGTTTGGGTTAGTAAGTCCATTAGCCATCCATGTTTATTGTGTTGGATGGTAGGGATCCTATTGGGTATAACTTGTGTTTGAACAGTTAGTTGAAGAGGAGCAGTTTCTTCTCTCAGGATTATTATTCTGTCCTGAAAGCAAAACTGCTAATCACTGAGTTTGAACCGTTGGCTATGCAGCATATAAGCACAGCCGCCTTATATACTTGAGCATACACAACACCCTCACACGCAATTATATTATTACATTATAGCTGTTATGAAAATACACTTTATAGAATAATAATTTTAATTATCTCATTTTACTTTACTATACTAATTCTAAATATCGATCCATTGGGTATTTGGAATATTCGCTATAAAATTTCAAATATTTTAAGTGAAAACCACATATTTGATTGTCATATATGTATGTTTAAACTATTTATAATATGGAATTACTAATTATTAATTAACATCACAATACTGCATAATATATGTAGCTGTTTTATGTAGTTTTGAGGCTTTTTGTATATTATATGTTAAGGAAAATTGAAAACAATTTTTATCTGTTTAGGTATGGAATGTTACGAATAAACCAATAGCTGAATATACAATCAGCACTATTGCCCCTGTAGGACGAGTCAAATGGCGACCATACCGTAGATATCATTTGGCATCTAGTGCTTTGGTTCTAGATTCTGCCATTAATGTTTGGGATGTACGTAGGCCTTTCATTCCTTATGCATCATTTGCTAAACACACTGATGTGGCAACTTGTATTGCATGGAAAGGAGATCCATTTGTTCTCTTGTCTACTAATAGAGTAATATATATTTATTTAATATTTTTTATTTATGTTTTATAATATATATAAAAATATTTAAACTATTTTTAATTAATATTGTTTTTTCAGGATAGTACTTTGCATCAAAATTTTATTAGTGAAGCAGATTTACCCTTGGAAAGTGCTAATTTACAAGGTATGGCTATCAATAGAGATGGAGATCTTGTATACTGTTGTCCAGCCAATTTAAGTAAAGTTGAAATACCCAAACCAAAAGAAAATTCTAGGTAATAAAATGAATGCATATAATTATTAAAAAATTGAAAAAATAACTGATTCCAAGTATTATGTTTAAAACATTAATCATAGGAAAACATCAACAACAACTAGTGGAGAAGAAGAACTAAATACATCAAGTGAGATGAAAGTATTTCGTGATCCAAAAATTGTTAGGTATTTATCTGATGATGCTGAATGTATTCAAATGTGTGCTGTTCAATACAAACTTAGAGGAAGATCAATAGGAGAATTGTGTGAGCACAATGCCAATGTTGCTTCCAGTGTTGGAAGACCTACAGTAATTTATTTTGAATATTAGTTAACAGTCAATATATAGAGTGTTTCATTAAGAACACCAGATTTAACCGGAGAATGTTACCAAGATATTATAACAGAGTTTTTATGGCCAGCATTAAATGATTTTGACATAACCGATAAATTTGTACGAAAACAAACCACAAACAATTGAAGAATTTAAAATAGAAATTTGTTGTGTCATTGGTGAATTAGACCCTGATGTGTCAACAAGTGATTACAAATTTCGTGATCCGTTCAGAAGCTTGCTAGCGAAGCCAAGGTGGACATATGCCAGATGTGATATTCCACGCTTTAATCGGAGAAAATGTATAGGTTGATATAATTTTTTTATTAAAAATATTTTTTTTCATAAAGTAATAAGAAGATTAAATCCAGCGTTCTTAATGAAACATCCTATATTGTAATAGTTTATAAATTATAACAATATTATTGTTTTTTTTTTAAAAAAACATTAATACATTAATCACTTTTCTGAATATTTATTTACTTCATAGGTGTTTTTATTGTGGAATGTCCTACGAATACTCTATGATCGTATATCTATGATGTCACTTAGGGAGGACATTATGAGTAGTTCAAACATAGAAAGCAGTTATGATGACGACATAGAAGATCAAGCTGGGTCAAGTAGTGATGAAGACGGTCTCAAAGCAGATAAACAGAATCAGTTGGGTGATTTCTACTTTGGTGATGCAGAAATCGATCCTTTGAGTGCTGATCACGATCAATATGATTGTCTAGGATTACAGATGGATAGCAAAACTATAGAAGAAGATAATGATTGGGAAATACCTGCAGAATCCATTGCATTAAGACATGAAATCCCACAGGATCATCAGCCTATAGTCGATGATCCCTTCATGCCTGAATTAGCATCCATTCCTAATAAAACAAGTAAGAAATATATACTCAAATGATTATTTTCATTGAATAGCATTAGTAGATCAACGTATTGATTATAGATAATCACAATATATCTGCACCATTATTGCGAATAACATCTCCTGCAAAATTTGACACCTGGAATCCATCTGAAATAGTCGTTGAAGCTCTTCGTCATCATGTCGACCAGGGTGATGTTCAAACAGCAGTTTGTGCATTAATTGTATTAAGTGATGAGATCAGAAATGAACTGACCAATCCCAAACGCCCTTGGCATCTTTCACACGATGAAATAGAATGTTGGTGGTTAAATTACCTTGAAGTACTTAAACAATTTAAACTATGGTCCTGTGCAACAACGGTAATAATACAATCATAAAATATTTTATTTGATGATAAATCTTATTGAAATAATTTATCGTCTGAAAGATTGAATTTTTTTCTATTTCAATTAGGTAATCCAACTCTCCCGCATACGTAAAATATTACAGTTACACCGGACTTCAACGTCAGTTTATTTGAGTTGTGGTTGGTGTTATAAAGGTTTAACTCGGAGTAGTCGACACTGCTACAACTGTCAACATTCTGAATGTGCTCGATGTGCTTTATGTCAAAGAATTGTACGAGGAATGTATGCTTGGTGTCGGGGATGTGCTCATGGTGGACACATTGGACACATGAAACAATGGTTTATGGAAAACAAGTACTGTCCAACTGGATGTGGTCATATGTGCGAACATTAGTAAGTATTTATTTTAATTTATACCATATTTCACCTAAACAAATCTAAATGTATTTGACATTATTCATAAAATATTATTTTATTATTATTTCTATTGATGACAGAGGGACTAATGCAAATAAGGCAATAGTACTGAAGCACACTGTAGCTGATTCTAACCTGGTCATGGGAAGCTTCTCTCTGTACAGTTGCCTGCCTAGAGTAAAAGTCTTCTATCCCCCTTCCATCCTTCCAAAGGCAAAAGGCAATAAGAAATTACTGTACATATTATATACTCTGAATACAAGTCTGACTGATGTTAACCAACCATATAATTGCAAAAATAAGAATAAGAATACCAACTTCATATTTTGAATGTAGAAAAAACACGAGTATATACTTTAAAATGATATAATAAAATTGTATAAAAATAATACATAAAATAATATATATGATTGGATTTTAAAGGTTATATTAAGTATTAAGCAATAATATATATTATGTGATACATACAGACATATGTTCAAAAAGTTTGGTTGACCCGTAATAAACATACATTCTAGGTAATTTTAACACATTGATTAATATATATATATTAAATTGTGTTTCTATGTATTAATTATATACATAATAGAATATGATAATATAAGACATAAGCAAAGAATATATTTAATTTAATTAAAATTTAACCTATACTGTGATAGAAGCTTAAGGATAGGAGATAAAAGGAAATATCTAATCATAAATTAAAATCATAATAAGTGAAAATCCTTGATATATTTTTAGGAAAATGATAATGAATCAATACTTTTCGGAAAAAAAAAAATTAAAATATTGATAGAGCTTTAAAAATAAAAATAAATAATGGAGAAATACATTTTCTCAAATGTTGACGGTTTCATATTTTCAAACAATATTACATTTCAACTTCTTCCGTCTATTATTGATCTTAGTATTACCTTCAACGTCTACCTTCTTACGAGCACGGATCTCACGCATCAAATCAAAAAATACCTGTAATTGTAGTTAATTAATTATTATATTATTTATAAAATATTTTATTAAGTTTATTTTTATTTACTTTATCAACATTATCTCTTGTCTTCGCTGATGTTTCGACATATGGCACACCCCATTCCTGTGCTCTTAATTGAGCTTCATTGAGTGATACTTTTCGTTTATCAGTTAAATCCCCTTTGTTACCAACCAATAAAAAGGGTATATTAATATCATCATTCTTCACTCGAAGAATTTGTTCTCTATAAAAATGAATTAACTCTATTTACTGTATAATTACATTTTCAATAAAAATACATCATAATAATTGGTTATTACTATAAATAAATGTAATAGTAAGAACAACATATAACTTTTAATCTATCGTTCTGATATTAAAGTCAAAGTAGTGCCAACATGAAAAACCTTTCCATAAGGATTATTTATAAATTCATGTTGAAAACCAACATTATTTTTACTAATTATTACTATTTTTTATCTTTTTTTTTTTAAAAAAGAATATTTTGCATTGTATAATAATTATAATGGCCGGTCTAAATCTAAATTTAAATAAATATAATTTTAAATGAATTGATAGCAATTATTTTCATGATATGTTATGACTTATTAGTCATAAACGCTGCTACAACTGTTAAATTTGACACATAACTCAATTAAAAACTAAAACCAATAAATACAAAAATTAATTAAGTATTGATAACCATGATGATGTAGGTATTGCATTTGTATAGGTACACTTATATTTTATATTGGTGATAAGAATTGAAAATCAAGAATAATCCTATACAATACATACCTAAATTCCATTGTCGCTTGAAAACTATCATCTTCTGTAATGGAAAATACACACAAAAATCCTTCGCCACTTCGAAAATAGTTGTCACGTATAGCAGCATAATCTTCTTGACCAGCTGTATCCAATATGTCAATTTGAACTTCTTCGCCATCCAAGACCACTTTTTTACGGTATGAGTCAGCTTTGGTCGGTTCATAATCTTCAACAAACTGAAACGGTGCATGTAAAATTTAGTTTTATCATAAAACAAAGTATATAATGACTATAAATATTTGTACGCACTTCGTCATACATAAATTGAAGGGTAAGGGCAGATTTACCAACACCACCACTGCCCACCATAATAACTTTGTGCAAAGCGGGCTGTTGGGCATTATTTTTCTTCATGATTTTTTATAAAAAATGTACTGCTGGCGCTGTAAAAATAGAAAAATGGCATATACAATATACCTATATTATCCACATAAATGTACTGTACAATGCTATTCTAATGATGGGACAAGTGAAATCTCTATAGAGGCACAGCTTTCTCACTAATTACGGATGAAAACAATTATGGGAAAAAAAAAAAAATGTTTGAATAATATTAAGGCGGTGTCTGTCTACCATCCGTCAGTGAACCGTGGGTACGAATCGTGTCGAATGGGAGAGGGGAAACGATGAGACGATTTTGATTGTAAAATATTAATAAATAATAATCACCTTGTTTTTGTTACAACTAAACAATTATAAAAATAATCCTACGTAAACGTTAATGATTAATTTGAAATTTTATTTTATAATCTTAAATGGGGAAAAATGTTAATCGATTTCCGAAAGATAAATTTTGTTTACATTTTAGTTGTGATATCGATGACGATTTTGGTTGGTGTATGTATCATCCGACGAAGCGAAATTAACAGTGTGACCACGCCGCCGAGAAATTATTTCTAGATTTCCCCTATCGAAAGGTTCGATTTACAATAATTATTGTAAATAATAATTTTAATATAATTATAGTATACCCTGTTGAAATATTGTTTGCATATTAGATTTATTACTTAATTAATAAACAGTGGTTGAATTGAGGGGGCACGGAGCTACTCATCATTTTTCTAGCGTCCCCTTTTACTCTATTCGGGTTACTTTTAGATTTGTGCTCTGGAACTATTCAACTATATACTTCCGTAGTCCGTCCTTACTTTTTTTCCAATTCAACCACTGTTGATAGTCCTATGGTTGTATGTACAGAGATTCTAAAGACAGTCCCACACAAGACACAACTGATACATTGGCCAACATTGGTTTTTGCTGTGGACGATCTCGCGCTTGCCTACATCCACGTCCCACGGTGTGAAGAATTTCACAAGTGTAAGAGATTTGGTTAGTGCCTGCACCATGTACGACTTATGACTAAAAGACAAATCGTCTAAAACAGCGGTTCCCAGCCTTTTTAGTTAAAATTTAATAAAAAAAATCTTCGGCGTCTACTAAAAGCTATGGATCATCTATATATTATGTATAATAACCTGTGCTCACGGATCGAGCTTAAATTTTGCATACAAAGATGCCGGTTCATCGGCTGGAAAAGGATTTTTCGAAAATTGCATTTTAAAAGGATCAATAATAGTTGGAGCTCAAATGAATAATTTTTTCACCGACTGATTACCAAGGTAAAATTTTACGTTGATTTTATGATGATGGATATAAAATTATAAAATAATTACCTAGTAAATGATACCATGGAAACCAAAATAACTAATCCAATACCTATATAGGTTATATCGTAGTCTAAGACAGGATTTTTGAAAATTATATAAAATAAAAAAATCATCTAGCCGAAGAACCGTTAAAACTATGAGTATAAAATTTAGTCCGTAGTTTCGTTTTATAATATAAACATCCTCCACTGACCCCTACGAATTACGATAGAATTTTAAATTCAACATCTAATGGGATTTAAAGAGATAAAAATGGAAAAACCACCGAGCCGGAACCGCTGAAGCTACACATATACTTATTCATAATTCATATTACTGGCAAATTAAATTCCGGGTAACGAAATATAATATATACAATGTGCATTTACGTCGGTTACTTGTCAATTATTACAAACATACCTAATAAAAACAACTGGCAATTGTTAAAAAAAAACTATTGAACCTAATTAATTATAAGTTAAACCATTTAATGAGATTTTTGACATTTATCTCATGGAGAACAAAAAGAGAATCAATATATGGATTAAAACTAGACACAGTCTTTAATCACTCTCAATATACAATTTAATTTTTAGAAAAAGTTGGTTCACACAGAATAAATAGGCTGTCGAAAATCGCATCAAGTTTAAAATACGATAAAAAATGCCATAAATAACAGATAATAATAAATGTGTACGAAGGCTACGAACAGTACGAACTACCTACATCAGATAAAACATAAATAAGATCTTAAGCCATGTCCACGAAGCCCAGGGCCCATGGATTGGGATTTTTGAATTTTTCCTCATTCAATTGTGAATGTTTATTCTCGTACAGAAATAAATTATGCTTAAATCACTCTCATAAATGCATGATATGGAATAATTCAATTTTATATCGATACATTTAGTCTTAAAGCTCATTTGATGATACCAATATGTAAGAAAAAATTAATAAGGAATTAATTTCGAACTCTAATGTACTTACATACTAAATGCTTATGTGGCCTACTCAGTACTCTAAACTTACAGACTACAGTTACTGCCAAACAGCCTATACAGCAAATATTCGGCAGTCACGTTCATGGCTATAGATTATCATTTATTATTATTAATTACATATATCATATATATATTATTATAGCTATCTACGCTTAAACTCAAAAACTATTTTTCAAATAAAAGGTAAAATAAACTATTTAAAATACGTATATTACATAATGGTGTGTTATGGTCATTAAATTTAGGTGCTATGTATTCAGTTTTTGGTAGAGTCGGTAGAGATTTACCAACCGTAAGAGTAGGTTATTTACGGAAGATAATTTAAAAGGAACATATTATACGAGGGATCTTTAAATAAATTCAATGTACTTACTGATTTTTAACTTTTCCTATTTGGAAAAAAAATCTTGATTACGTCACTATTAATCAATCTGGTTAATTGATAACTCCAGATTATTCAACGATCTTCTATAGACATCTCCTACAGTTATTTTATACTGAAAATCTTCATTGCAACTTTTATTATTGATGTCGCACTGCGTAATTACTAACGCGAATACATGTAACAGGTAATGTATACCTATAATATGCGTTTCTTTACCTGTTAAGACAAATCTACAGTTAGGTTTACTAATATTGGTTAAAACTTTTATAAATCGATGTTATAGGTAATATTTCCTTTTTTGGAGGTATCCCATGTCTTCAGTATATAGTGTGCTATCATTTCGGACCCATAGCAGATTCCATCTTCAGACTTGCAGAGTGCGTTTATAATAAATTAACAATTGTGTTCGCATATTAGCTACAATGTGAACATTGAACCTACATAATGGGTCTGAAACGTCAGTGCACTACCGACATCCGAGGCCATGGATGTAACCGCAAAAAGAAAATATTAAAAAAAAAAAAAACAATATTTTTATATTATGTTATTCAAGACAGCTCGTGTGAAAACGTTTGAAGTATACCTATTGCAGAACACGGCGGAAACTTCTACATAAACGTAGAGAACAATGCGCGATACAAAGTATGACTAATATTTTATAATAAATAATAATTATCGTTTTAACTTATAATCGTCGTTTCCTTCGGCCCTAATTCGATATTTTAATCAACGAGATAAACGTCACCATAAAAAAACGGATTTTTATGGTACATAAATATATTATGACGAATAAATTGTTTTACCCACGATGCGGATTTGTGTTATCTCCGTATGAACCACTGACTAATAGGATGAGTAATTATTTGTGTTGTTATAATATTTTAATTGTGTTATGTTATTGTTATTATTATTTCAAACGGATACGTATTCAACAAGACGCCGTGCGAACTTCATTCGTTTGTAATACGTTGTTGATGTAGATAGATTTGTACCATCTATATTATAAGTTATAATTATATTTTTAAGTGTTATAATTCAAGGATGTTAAACGTTTAAGTTTTTCCTTACTTCAAATTAAGTCCAGTGTAGTATTTGGTCCTTTTAAAAATTATTTCAATATATTTATATATACATTATATTATGGCTGTACTTAAATGTTCTATAAATTTAAAATATGTATGTTATACAATGTATAAATGTATAAGAATAAGTGAACGTATACATAATATAACATTTAAAAAAAAAAAATAATAATTAAAAATTAATAAAACATTTTATCATCATTTGAATAACTATTTTTACATTATAAAACGTTGAATTAACTATAAATCATGCGTGTTTTAAAAGTTTAAAATGTTCAATAGTATACAATTTAATTTAATTTTTGTTTTTGAATTCAAAGAATTTATTTTTGGAAATATCAGCATTTGAGCATTACAAGTATATAGCTACCATTTATATCCCTATAGATTACCATTATGAATTTCAAATAATAACAAAGAACTGGAGAACAAAAAGAGAAAAATTTATGTATATATAAGTAAAATAACATGTCCAGGTTGACTACAGACTGAATACTGAAATAACTGAATACTGATTCATCATCGCCTAGCGCCCTAGCCAGAACTGATGAAGCTATCAGGATGGAGTTAGGTGGATAATTACATTTTATGATGCAGACTCTTTAAGAAAGGATCTTCCAAAATTCAATCCTTAATGAGGTTAAAATTTCAAAAGACTTAAAATAAAAAATGTCGCCTAGCCGGAACCGTTGAAGCCTTATGACACATATGAATATGACTCTATGAGTATGAAATTTGGTCAGTAGTTTTATTTTAGGATGTAATAACTGTAGACGCGTTTATTTTAGGTCACTGCATGTTTACAAATCAGGAAATAATTTATTTAAAACATTAACTGTTATTACGGCAATTTACGTTTAAAAAAGGATTTGCTTTCGTATTGAGTTACATCCCAAAGGGAACACTAGCTATTTTTATAAAAGGACAACAACAGATAATTCAGCGCTAATCGTGGTATAATCGGATCCTTTGAATAGTTATAACTTATAAGTTATAAGCAAGTAGAAGTGAGGCCTATTATATTAAATAAATTAATGTACACTTTAAGTAATAAACGTAATAATAAATAAATACATTCCAATAGTACATTGTGCCTGAATGGATAATAATTAATAATTATAAGTATATAAAATTGTTAAATGTTAATACGCCTCGTCTAGTTCTAGTACCATCATTATGGTATAATATATTGAACTATTGATCCAGGCCCATTAGACTAAAATTGATTATAATTTATAGGACATTCTTTTGTAAGTATTATGATTGAAATTTATTCATTGTTTGGTGAATGATGTGATTAGTTGTTATCACGAATTAAGATTATATTTTAATCCGTGGTTGTCATACTACTTTTTGATTGCACGCCTGCCTCATAATCGTTTTACGAATGCGTAATCGTAATACCTATAATCTATATGATATACGTAATATCTATATTATGTGTTCAATCAAATTTCCGAAAAACGTTCTTCTCCCCAAGTCCCCATTATTGTAATATTGTGTATTTGTGTTCAACTCTTTCCGAAACGATTTCGGCGGTGTCCTCCTCGTACCACCAGTCGCAATATTATTATCAGATAGGAGTTATCCCGGAACATGCTAACATTCAAATATACAATGGACAGCCCACGATAACTTATGGCTTGCTTAAAAATTAAATCATGGTGAGAAAACCCACGTCAAAACACGGATAATGGCCTCTCCATGATGTTTGATAATAGGTCAGTTTATTAGGCCACCCACGATTAAAGATTTATATGTATATCTTTGATCGTGGTTTACGTTAATATTGAAACTAACAACACAGCATTGGAACTACTGAACGCAAATTTGCTATGTTGTACTTTTGTAAGACAATATGTGACCTCACATGCGGCGTCCTCTTAATGGTCCTGGGTGCGTCCTGCACGTATCTATTTAATGAAGGGTAACATTTAGGCAATATGCAATCTCGTCACCGCCGCCCAGGGTCTTTGTTTAGTCGTAAAAGATTAGTGCATTATATAGTGTGAGCAAGGGCGTTAGCAGATGGGACAAATAAGGACATCTCTTCCCCTCCTTGGCTGTTTCCTGGATCAATTATCTTAATCATTTTGCAATATATAAAATTACAAAATAAATATTTTTTTAAAATTAAAAATATTTTTTTCACCGTGTGAGTTTTATTACACTCAATTGTGAACGTTGCTTTTATAGATTTATGGCATATAGTGATGGGGACACAGTGGTGGCTCTAGGGGAGCCTAGGGGCCATGCCCCCCCCCAAACTCCAAAAAAAAAAACGGGAATTTAATATAATATTGAAAAAAATGTGTGTGAAGTTTATGCCCCCCCCCCAGAATCAAAACCTAGAGCCGCTACTGTGGGAACAGGTGCAGTATCGATCATGTTTTTGCTTTTTTGTTAAAAATAATTAATGGTCATAGAATATAGATTGCGTAGGTAGGTAAAATAGTTTCAAATGCGTGGTATCTATGCATAATTAATAACTTAATTTTTACGTTCCTTACGTATATGAGAAAACACGTCACAAACAATAAGGTACTTTATCACTAATCAGATAATGGAACAACAATTAAAAAATTAAAATACTTTGCCCCACCTTGACAAATTCCTACGGACGCCCTCGAGTACGAGTGCGAATAATACAATATGGGCTGCAGGGGTGTTTACGTACGCGCACACACACATGTCAACAATACCGTCAGCCTGAACGTAATGGTATAGTCACATCAATATTTTACTCATAACAGTCATAATCTTTTTTCTATGGTCATAACATATTTCACAGGAAAATCTCTCATGCGCATCGAATAGAAAGATCTGATTTCAATAATGGTTTTGTCGTTAGAAAGATGAAAACTTTCTACAAAGTGGGTGGACTTGGATTTTTAATTATGCTATTACAACAAAATTATATTAATGAATGTAGAACTTGTGAAAATTGATTGTAAATTTTAGTCAAACTTTGGGAGCTAGAAATACATTTTTAAAATTGAAATCCAATTCACCCTGAAAAAAGTCTTCCCATTTTCAATGAAAAAATAATCATTGAGATCAGATAAATGTATGAGTTTTTCCTGTAGGGCATGGTTTTTGGGCAAAAAAGAAGATCGCGGGTGTATAAGATTGAAATACTATTAGGTATGTGAATTATAATGTTTGGGTAACTTAATTTTTTACTCATTGACGGGTGACTATAGTGGGCACTGGGCGAGTGACAGCCGTCAACCACTCAAGTTTCAAAATAATCATTCAGATATAAAGATACAAACCACGAAATAAGTATAATCCACAGATATATATATATATATATATATATATATATAATAAACATAAATATAAATAATATACATCTGTGGTATAATCTTAATTCGTGCTGTGATCCACGATTTAAGATATAATGCGCTAGTTATTGGTTGGCTATCAGAGAGTCAATTCGGCGTCACTTTATCATCGCTCGTTGGGTAACCATTATATATTAAATCGTGCTGTGATCTATAGCCGTAATTGGAAGTCTCCCGTTTCAATGATAAGCACGGCGACAACATGACGATACACACGTGAATAATATCAATCACGTTGATGCGCCTGATCCGTATCACTATTAATTCAAACGTTCCAAAACACCGTGTTTATTGTTATTTATTTATTTTGATATAATATCGAATCAAATTGTCACTGTTCGTATTGTTATTGTTTCAATGTGCTTAAAATGTGAAGTCGGTTTTGTACTATAGATATTTTGTCGTTTACTTATCCCGTTAAAAGATGGACGAGTTACCTAAATTAGAACATTTGTCATTAGTTTCAAAAATATGTACAGAACTAGAAAACCATTTGGGACTTAACGACAAGGATTTAGGTAAAACATTTTTGATTAAAGACAGTCGTCTCAAAATACTATTTTGAATATAATGTTTATTAATTTTACTGTCAAATTTGTAAAGGAAATTTAATATAAATTGTTATTTTTTTCTAGCTGAATTTATTATTGATTTGGCTTATAAACACGATACATTAGAAACATTCAAGAAAGCTCTACTAAATAATGGAGCTGAATTTTCAGTTAGTTTACTATGATTATTTATAAATATTATTGTTTCATGAATTATTTTATAATTGTGATATGTTTAAGGATTCTTTTATTGCCAATCTATTGCGTATTATACAACACATGCAACCAAAAACATCAAAACAATCTGGAAAAAAATCAAATGAAAATATCAACAAAACTGACACACTAGCATGTAAATTTCCCGGCTTGGCTATACCTAATGAAGCTGTTGAGGTAAATGATCCTATTAGTGAAGTCATGGCTGAATTAGAATCGTTTGCACCAGCTTATAACTCTATAAAGTATGATTTTATTGTCTAAAAATATAATTATTATACCAATACTTTAAAATTGTTATGAGTGATATGTAATCAAATAATTATTTACGTAGCACTGAGCTTAAAACAAATGGTTCAAAACCTTCAGATAATAAACGTTTATCCAGAAGTCGATCTAAAAGTCATGATCGACATCATAAACGACGAAGTTCTAAAAATAGAAGTAGAAGTCCAGATAAACATCGCCGAGATAGAAGTCGTGATAAACGTAGAGATAGGAGTCGAGAGCGTTATAGAGATAGAAGTAAAGAAAGACACAATGATCGAAGTAATCGTAGTAATAGAAATCAAGAGAGAAGTAAAGAAAGACGAAGGGATCGAAGTAATGATCGTCATAGAAATCAAGATAGAAGTAGAGAAAGAAGAAGAGATCGAAGTAATGATCGTTATAAAAATCGAGATAAGTATGATAGTCGTAATTCTAGAAGAAGCAGAAGTAAAGATGGACCAAGAAAAGAAAGACATGAAAAAGAGTATGTTTTTGTTTTTAATAAACTATAAAAGATTGTTTTAATAATTATTATTATTTTATTTAGAATTGAATCAAAGAGCAAATTTCCTGAATTGGGAAAAGTGTATTCTGGCAAAGTATTAAATATTGTAGACTTTGGGTGTTTTGTACAACTAAATACATTCCGACAATCTCAAGGTCTTGTGCACATATCACAATTGCGTCAAAAAGGAAGAGTAACGTCAGTGAGTGATGTAGTTTCAAGAGGTGATAAAGTTATGGTAAGTAATAGAGATTTAATAAATTGTGATTGTATCATAATAATTTGCCAAAATATTTATTTAATAATAAATATAGGTAAAAGTCTTAGCAATAAGCGGTAACCAAAAAATATCATTGTCTATGAAAGATGTTGATCAAGAAACTGGAGAAGACTTAAATCCAATGATACAGCCAGACGATCTAGAGTAAGAAAAAATAATAAATTTGGAGATTAAAAGTGATTTTTTTACATACATTCTTCCTATTTTAGTGAAGATGATATGATGGGTGGTCGTAACCCTGATAGACCTACTTCTTTATTAGAATTACAAACGGTCGCTGATGCAGATGAAATGACAAACTTGAAACGTATGAACAAAATATCATCTCCTGAACGTTGGGAAATAAAACAAGTACATTAATTTAAAACAATAATAATATCTCCTCATTTTATATTAACGTTTTGTGTTTTTAGATGTTATCAGCTAATTGTATTGACAAAAGTGAATTGCCTGATTTTGATGAAGAAACTGGTATTTTACCCAAAGACAATACTGAGGAAGAACAAGATATTGAAATTGAAATTGTTGAAGATGAACCTCCATTTTTACATGGTCATGGTAGAAATCTCCACGATCTTAGCCCTGTATGTAATTCAATTAAGAAGAGAATGTTACTGAAAAGTGAAAATTGCTATTACTTAATTTACAAAAATTGTATTGAAAATAAAATACTATATTATACTATAAAATTAATTGATAAGACTTCTTTTATTGCTATTTATTATTAGGTTCGTATTGTGAAAAATCCTGATGGTTCTCTTGCACAAGCTGCTATGATGCAAAGTGCATTATCCAAGGAACGCCGTGAACATAAAATGTTACAGCGTGAACAAGAAATGGACTCTGTACCTAAAAATGTCACTAAAAATTGGATAGACCCTCTACCAGATAGTAAATTATTTTTTTTTATTTAGACATTTTTATATTTTTATTCCTATGTTAATTTATACAAATTATATAGATGAAAGTCGACAGTTAGCTTCAAATATGCGAGGTATTGGTCTAACTGCCCAAGATGTACCTGAATGGAAAAAACATGTTATTGGTGGTAAAAAAAGTTCATTTGGAATGAAGACCAACTTGACTCTCTTGGAACAAAGACAAAGTTTGCCAATATACAAACTCAAAGATGAACTCATCAAAGTAATACTTTGTTATGTGGTGGTATAAAAAAAATTCAAAAATAAATTTATATATTATTTTAGGCTGTGACTGATAACCAAATTCTAATTGTCATTGGAGAAACTGGTTCAGGAAAAACTACTCAAATTACTCAATATTTAGCTGAGGCTGGATTTACCTCTAGGGGTAAGATTGGGTGTACTCAACCTAGGAGAGTGGCAGCTATGTCTGTAGCAAAAAGAGTAGCTGAAGAATTTGGGTGCAGATTGGGTCAAGAAGTCGGTTACACTATTCGTTTTGAAGATTGTACGAGTCCAGAGACTGTGATCAAGTATGAATTATGATTTCTCATTGTGTTTTAGAATTCTATAAAATTTATTTTACTGATTTTAGATACATGACAGATGGTATGTTGTTGCGTGAATGTCTTGTGGATTTTGATCTTAAAAACTACTCAGTGATCATGTTGGACGAAGCTCACGAGAGAACAATTAATACTGATGTTCTATTTGGATTATTAAAGCAAGCTGTCACTAAAAGGAAAGAACTGAAACTCATTGTAACATCTGCCACTCTGGATGCTGTAAAATTTTCTCAATACTTTTTTGAAGCACCCATATTCACGATTCCGGGACGTACATTCCCTGTAGAAGTGTTATACACTAAAGAACCTGAAACTGACTATCTCGATGCATCACTTATTACAATTATGCAAATACATTTAAGAGAACCACCTGGTGATGTATTACTTTTCTTGACTGGCCAAGAAGAAATTGATACTGCTTGTGAGATTTTGTATGAAAGAATGAAGTCTTTAGGTCCAGATATACCAGAGTTGATTATTTTACCTGTATATTCAGCTCTACCAAGTGAAATGCAAACAAGAATTTTTGAAGCCGCCCCTCCTGGATCAAGAAAAGTATAGTTAAAAAAATTTTATTTCTGAGAGAAATCATTGAAACATAGAAATTAACAATATTTATAACTTATTTAAATTAGGTTGTAATCGCTACAAATATTGCTGAGACTTCTTTAACAATTGATGGGATTTATTATGTCGTAGACCCTGGATTTGTAAAACAGAAAGTTTATAACTCAAAAACTGGAATGGACTCTTTAGTTGTCACACCAATTTCCCAAGTATGTTTAGTTTATAACTCGTATTAGTAGCATGTGTGCAGTACTTATATTATGTTTTGTACTTCAGGCTCAAGCCAAACAAAGAGCTGGACGTGCTGGTCGTACTGGACCTGGTAAATGTTATAGACTTTATACTGAGAGAGCATATCGAGATGAAATGTTACCTACACCTGTGCCTGAAATACAACGTACAAACTTAGCTACTACAGTATGTTGCTAAATTTATTAATTTTCCATTAAGTTTAAATGTGATCATGTATTCATCTCTTAGGTACTGCAATTGAAAACTATGGGCATAAACGATTTACTTCATTTTGACTTCATGGATGCCCCGCCTGTTGAAAGTTTAATCATGGCCTTAGAGTCATTGCATTCTTTGAGTGCTTTGGATGATGAAGGTTTACTTACCAGATTGGGAAGACGAGTATGTATTTACATTAATTAATTTTACAACATTTTAATCATATTTTGAAGAACTAGATAACAATTGAAAACTTCTTTAGATGGCGGAATTTCCATTGGAACCTAACCTTTCAAAAATGTTGATAATGTCTGTTCATCTTCAATGTTCCGAAGAAATATTAACTATTGTGTCCATGCTTTCTGTCCAAAATGTCTTCTACAGACCTAAAGACAAACAAGCATTGGCTGATCAGAAAAAAGCTAAGTTTAATCAGGTTGAAGGTGATCATTTAACACTTCTAGCAGTCTATAACTCATGGAAAAACAACAAGTTCAGCAATGCTTGGTGTTATGAAAACTTTGTCCAAATACGTACTCTAAAACGGGCCCAAGATGTTCGTAAGCAATTACTTGGCATTATGGACAGGTATTAATTGAATTACGACTTGTATTGTTATAATTATTATTTTATCCTTCTTCATATGTATTATTTTTAATGTTTATACATTTTTAGACATAAATTAGATGTCGTATCTGCTGGTAAAAATACGGCTCGTGTACAAAAAGCCATATGCTCTGGATTCTTCCGTAATGCATCTAAAAAAGATCCACAAGAAGGATACCGTACTCTTGTGGATGGTCAGGCTGTATACATACATCCTAGCAGTGCATTGTTTAACAGACAACCCGAATGGTTTGTAGTAATAACTTAGGAAAGACTAATTTGTTTGCAAAATTAATTTAAATTTAATAAATTATTAGGGTCATGTATCATGAGTTGGTTCAAACAACAAAGGAATACATGCGTGAAGTTACAACAATTGATCCAAGATGGCTAGTTGAATTTGCACCCGCTTTTTTCAAGTTCTCTGATCCAACAAAATTGAGTAAATTCAAAAAGAATCAACGTTTAGAACCACTTTATAACAAATATGAAGAACCAAATTCTTGGAGAATTTCCAGAGTCCGGAGAAGGAGGAACTAAAGTTATGTGTTTTGTGTTCTTAATTTGACTAAATTAATTGTAATGTACAAATATTTTATACATAAACGTAAAAGTATAAATACAGATATTATGTATCGTTTTTTTTTTTTTAAGCTACTGTAACTATGGCCATTAGCTGTAAGATAATAACAGTTTATTTTGGAACATGCGTATGTATATATGGGGCATGGCTTCGTCACTAAAAACCTGAATGAGCTAGCTACACCAGATGGTGCTTAACTGATGCAGTACTGATCAGTGACTGCAGCTAACCACTCCATGACACCATGCCCCAATTAATTTTTATTACATACATCAATATTCATTTGGCTGTAGCTGATCTGCAAATTGTACAATTATAAATGTGTCCTTTAAATATAACCATTAGTTATAACATATCTATTTGATGTTGACAATTTTTTTATGGAAATCTTAAATTTTTTTTTCTTTTTTAAAATAAAACATTATTTAAATTGGTATAAATGGCAAAAAATTCTTCATGTGTTTGATTTTTTATAAATTACTTTTGGAATAAGTAAAAAAATCTGTAGTCTTCATTAAAATTAAATCTACCTCTTTCCATGATTTTGAAGTATAAAGTGCTATTTACCTATTAAAATTAAAATAATTAACTCTATTTATTAAAGTAATTACTTTTAATTACTAAGTACCTTAAGTGCATGTATATATTATAAATTAATTTATGTATAAGAAATATTAAATAATTATTATAATTTTTTAAAAAAAAACATTTGATTTGGCACATTATTCTCTATAATTTAGTTTAATTTTTTTTTGTTTAGAGCTATTTGCATAATCATGATAATATATTTTAAGTCTGATAATGAAATGACAGGTATAGATGCTAAAAAAAAAACAAATATTGCCTATTTTTAGCCCTTGTGAATCATATCATGGGTTAGTAATAATGAAAAAAATAATAGTTAATTAATATTGCAGTTAAATCAAATATTAACTTCAATTTACTGTGAAATTTCCTATTTAGGAAGTATTATAACAGAGTATACGGATACTATATGAAATAATGAAATTATTAATAAAGAAATGAATACCGTTGGTGGTTATTTGGACTAGAAATTTGCGTAAAAATTGGTTTTGGCTTGAAATCCATTTTGTAATAATGTTTTTATTTCTAAAATGTAATTCACATACTCTTGAATTAGGCTTCAGCTCTATGTCAAGAACTTTTTGCCACAAGTTGAACGATTATTTAGGTATGTGATAAAAACTAAAAAAAAACTACCATAGTAACATAGTGTGCATTACAATTTGGTATACAGCACCACATTTTGACTAAGCTAATTAAAATTGAATGCTTGTTTGCACAAAAAAATTAATAAATACATATGTATATACAATATATATTTTGTAATAATATCATTTATAAAAAAAATATATCTGTTTGGTTTTATTATGGAAACATTACGGTATTATGTGCAATCATTTTCATCGCACATTGTCTGAAGAGCTATGAACTATTATACAATCTAATGTGTTTTGAGGTTCATTGTCTTAGTGACCAGTGTTTGTAAACAGTGATGTTTATAGAAAATTTACTTAACAACTACTTTTATAGAAATAATTAGATAATTTGTTACGACTTGAACAATTAATATTAAATTTTATGCACACTTAGGATTTTAATTATCTTTTTGAACTGTCAATTTCTTTATGAAACAACATTCATAGTAACTTCTATGACTGTCCCAACATTTTTTCTCCCATTTATAGATCATATTCACATTTATTTTTTAATTTATATTCTTTTAATCAACTGTTAAATTCTAGAATGTAATGAATTGTGAAATGTGTATTATTAAAAATAATAAATAATAAGTATATTTTTACTAACTAAATCATCATACATACAATACATTTAAAAAGTTAATAATTTATTATTCAATACTCTATGATGAAATTTAAATGGTAAATAGTTAATACCTTGTTAGAAAACACTTGATTTGAACAAGAAATACATTTAGATGATATCTACATTTTATCTATATTTATTTAAATAGGTATTTATAAATACCTATAAAGCAAATAAATCAGATTTTATAAAAATGTATGATCTAAAGACAATCTGACAATCGGCTATTTGTAAAATATCTTGATAAGTATTAAAAATACAATCCATAAATACCTTAAATTAACAAAACTGACAAAAAAAAAAGATTAAACCAAGTACTACCGTTGATTTTATAATTGACTATTATAGTCTATTATAAAATCAATGGTACTACTACAAAAAAATTATATTTTCAAATTGTGAGCATTCTTATTATAAAGAATTCAGTTGATTATTTTTGTTATTGGTAAATTATTATAATACATTTAACTTGTTTTATTAACTAAATTTCAATGACCAACTGGTTAAATAGTTAATTATTATAACAAATATAACACCCAATTCGGCAATACCGGAATTAATTTTAGCCTTAAGGTATATTCACAGGTATATACAATTACAATATACTTATTGTATATATCTGTGGCTCTGTGGGTATATTATTAGTGTTTTATCATATTATCCATAGACCTATAAAAGGATATTTATAGGTCTATGATATTATCACATTCCCATGTTTGACCACGGCCGTGGTTTGGACTATAGAAAAGGTAATGGGGCCCATGGTTAATATTCATGTTATCACTTTATCAGACGTAAGTATTCAAGTGTCCTGTCTATCGGTCGGCTGTTTGCTGTAACGCCTTCCACTGCAATACATAAATGAAAATTTTCAATCAGCCGCGGCACACATTCGGCTAGCAACATACATCTCGATTCGACCACAGGATCACGCTCACGCTAAAATGAGCAAAACGTATAAAGAAGACGAGATCAGCATCCGAGTGGACCGGTGTCTGTACGATTCCGCTATCAAGTTCGGTAAGATGCATTGTTTGTTGTGTGTTCCCGGTCGACCTCTAACAGTTTTACCTACGGTTGGAGCTTACTAAAGCTCACGTTTCTTGATTTTTTTATTCAACACATCCCCAGTATTGGTTTACGGTGTGTAACAGAGAATTGCATTTTAAATCAGACTCTTCTAATCTTCCCGATCGCCTATTAGAGATATTGTACGATTCACTTCTCTATTTGATACAGAAAATAATTTAAACAAATCTGTGTCCGGGTATCGAAATTAATTAGCTTACTGTTTTATAACTCAAATTGACTTTTATTACATGTAATGGTTAATTCAATGGTTTCCAATTATCAGGAAAGCTATAATATGTACCACAAATTTCAAAATTTATTATGTTGTCAATTGATTGTTCCATTTATTAATTCTAATAATATTTGTCAATTGAAATAAATATATTTTAGTTTAAGAAGTTTTTACTTTTAAACTTTAATGGTTGGGTAAATTATAATTTTCTATTTACATTTATAATTTTTTTGTAACGATAACTATTTTGGTTTCTTCCAGGTGGTGGCCTAACAATCGGCGCCGTAGCATCCCTATTATTTTTCAAACGTAAGTACAATATTATGTAACATGTGAATATATGATAAATAAATGAGTAATTATATATATCTTGAATTAAACTGCACTTAAGAACCTTGTATATTTGATTTCTTCAATATTAAGAAATTGCACATAATAATTAAAACTCTTGCTAAGCCTAAATATAATTATCGTTTGTGAATTATTATTTTTTCTCTACCTTAGTTTTAAAGAAGTTTATATATCTCATCTATCATTCTGGCATCGTTTACTATATGTTCTTTTTTATAGTTGAGCATACTGGCAGAATAAAAACTACATACAAACAAAAATAAAATAAATAATGTTTACTACTCAAAACCCTGCATGGAAAAAATCTTACCAAACTTATATTTAAAGTGCTCATGGTTTTATTCCAGCATGAATATATTTTTACTAAAGCCTACTAATATTTTGATAGCTTTTTACTATATTTAGCTACAAATGATGCCTTAACATTAGATATAAATAATTTAATAATAATAATAACTAATAATTATTAATTTATTATATTATTTAGGTAAGAAGTGGCCGCTGATCATGGGTTCCGGTTTTGGATTGGGTCTAGCCTATGAAAATTGTGAAAAAGACTTAAAGGAATTTTTCACCAGTACATAATATGTGAATAATGTAGGCAAATATACAATAGCCTTATACTCCAGAGTCAAATGATGTGTTTATATAATTTTTTTTCTTTGTTCATTCTACTATTTTAAGTAGTATTTTTGTGTCTATTTTTATTTTACAAAATATATAAAGAAAAAAATTGTTTGGTCCAAAAAATGCTAAAATTTATTTATAAATATTTATAATTTAAAATTAATGCTTAAACAACTATTCTTAAATACAATGTAATATCAAACTATTTAAAGTAGGTAATAATATTAAATGATAAATGTCACTTATTATCTAAGTATGAAACAAGCTCAAGTGTAATTTTAAATTTTCGATGTCGTTACTAAAATAAATGCACATATGACATCGAAGTGGTTGATACAAACTTTTCTTGTTAGGTGGCAGAGAAACATATCCCATTGATGATAAATCAATAATTGCTTCTGAAAACATATTACAATTCTTCAAGTTGTTATTTGTAGTCATGGAAAAAGATAATAAATAATAAATCTAATAATGATGTTTAGCCTGTTTAGGTTTGTCTGTACATAATAAAGATATATCTTAATTTGTGGTCTGTACTGTTACATACTGAAATTGTTCATAATAAAATTATAATATTTCTATAAGGTAGTATTTGTGTAATATTCAATACTTATTTATACTGGTAATTTTTAAAACATACTAAACACTGTATAGAGTAAACTAATTACAAATAAAATAAAAATTTTAACCATACTTGTATCTTGGGTCTTGTTGGGTATCAATAAGTGAAACATCAAAGCAAAAGTAACTGTTGCTTAAATAAAGTTAACAATGATTTTTATATTGAAGATTTAAAATCTTCAATAAAAAAGAAAATATTTCCCAGTTTATATAAAATGCTGCAAGTAGCATTAACTCTATAAGTTAAATCTGCAATATGTGAGCAAAGTTTATCAGCTGTGCTTAAAATAAAAACATGGGTAAGAACTTGTAGGCTTCAGGATCAGTTCACTAATCTATCAATTCTTCATGTAGAAAAAAATCTTACTAAAAGTATTGATAGTGAAAGGATTTTATATTAATTTGCAAAATATTCTAGGATGCTTGTTTTGAAATTAAGTATTTATACCTGCTTCTACCAATTTATTTGAATGTTCTTGTTTTCTATTCAGAATGTTTTTGTATTTAAGGTAGACAATTGTCAGATATCTTGTTAAGATTAATTTAGATAAGGTGGATTATCACTGGATGTCATAATTTGATTCACGGGACTACCATAGATGAACATGGTATTACATATTATAAATTCCTATTAAATTTTATTAAATATATATATAGTAGTATTAAGATTTATAAAATTTGATTATTTGTTTTTAAAATAGATAATAAATTAAAAACAAGAGGGGGGATTCGAGGCAAAGCCTGCCCAACATTTTCAATAGATATCTCCCAATACAATTCACTATTAAGAGGACATAATACCCATATGCGTTGTCTCCGTCTTGCTAATGTACAATATGGCAAATAACTGTTTTGCGCAGGAGTGAACTACTCCCTTGGTATTTATAGTAGAATTACCAAAATTCAACAGTGCATAGGGAACAACTTTATCAATGTCGTAGCGTTTTAATTTTTTTCATATCATTTATTGATAATTTTTAATAATTAAATGAAAAAACAAGAAAAATTCTAAATTACTACAACTGATAACTTTAATTTTATTTATATTATCCAAATAATAAAAACACTACGACACAGATACAGTTGTTCCATATGCGTTATGGAATTTTGGTTATTCTACTATAAATATCGAGTGGTTCTATCCCGCGAAAAACAGTTTTTTGTTATGTTGTACATTTGTAAGACGGAACAACGCATACGGGCACTACATCCTCTTAATAATATTGAAAAAGAATATTAGTGTATGGAGATATAAAATAGGAATTTTAAAAATCTTTTTTATTCGGAAAAATCAAAAATGTATTAAAAGTAATGCGTGATCATGAAAAAGAAACCATTTAGTCTAAACACTTACTGTGAGTTGATACAAAAAATTCTGTATGGAATGAATTCCATTGATTTGGTTGCAACATGTAAGTTCCCCGAAAATCATTACTCATAACATGCAAGTGCAATCGTTCCATTGATGGAAAAGAGTGGAATCCAACACTGTAACAGGAAGAAAAGATTTAAAAAATACCAAAAGACCAATAATATAATTGTTTAGGCGGTAACGCCACAACAGGTGTTTCAGCTTACTGAAATTTTTTAATTGGCAGACCAGTCATTTTTCGCGCATACTCCAGTCCCTTGAGCTCCATGTAAACAAGTTTGGGAATGTGGTGCTCCTTGAGCGCCCGCAAATCAAATAAGTCTTCCTTGGGCAACACCAAATAGTGGTACTCGGATTTCGGGTACTTGTCGGCTATGATAGTGACGAACTCGTCTGTGTACAGCACGACGGACGGGTTTTGCATGGCCAGGACGAGGTCGTTCCTCAGTCGGTTGGGTGGCGCAGCCATGGCAGTCAGAGTCGATGACGACCAGCCCCATGAAATACAAACCGTCCTGCCTCCTCACTCCGGGCGAGATCCTGGTTTAATGGTTGCACATAAACCGAGGGCACGTGAAACCAACAGGCGACTGCCGAACAGCCGAACTGTTCTGGACTCCAGCCGGGACGCCGAGTAATGGGTATTCAAACTCCATAGTCTAAATATTCTAACTTACGCCGACGAACGGTTCTCCGTGTTGGACCACGAATGACCTAAACATGTGATATGTACGTACCGAGACTGCGGTAACAACAACGACGTTATCTTCCCTAGATAACGTGTATTTTATTGTGCGTAGATTACGCTATTGCTGTATGATTGACTATTGTCACTGTCTTGTGCGTGCGAGTCATTATATAATACTATTATTAATACTGTACTGTCTGGTACAACTTTTAAGAGAAAACAGTCGATGGTCTTTCTGTGGCGCCTACGATATATTTGATTATCTACTCAGTCGTCTTGTTCTGTCGTGCCCGAGTTTGTATATTTGCCTAACGTTGTACCACTTACAATATCGATAAGAAACAAAAGAAACAAGTAACTGTAACGTCTGTCTGTATCCGTAGAGATAAACGAAAATAAAACGGTCGTCAGCGTGCGTGCCTAATTTCCCTCCGATCACTTGGTGCATTTGCTCGTCGACTGTTTTTCTCGTTGTCTGAACAATGCCTTGCGGCCATCGTTCGAACATTTAGCCGAAGTGTACTAACACGCTTGCTGTCATCGCTGCCGCCGAAGAACGTGCCTAAATAGTCGAACAACTTTCGTTCGCGGACACGTCTGAGAACTGGAGTATTAGACTGCGCTATGACCGACAAGTGAGTGCTGTGTACGCTTGTGACAAGTTCTTACCATTTTGGTGCATATCCTGTGCAGTGCCCTTAATATTTATTGTAAATGCATTTGGTAATTTTTATTACACTCGATCATGTTTACAATTTTCGCCAGCATCTTCAAAGTCAGAGATGTAGGTATTTCTGTCTGTAATTCATCCCACTACTGTATATTCTCCTTTGTGGTCGCCTAATACTCCTAACAGCCAAGCTGATTTATTTTCCTGGTCCAACTTTCTTGGACTTATTGGATTTCATTTTCCAGTGATCTATTTTCTGTGCACAACTTTATTCTTGACAAATGGCAAATAAGAGAGAGAGAAAGTTTACAGTAAATATAAATAGTATATATTAGAATTCTATACTGTAATAATTTTTATATCACTAAAAGTATTTTTTACTCATTATATGTTCATATATATCGACTAGATATTAAGTTCTCAGTCCAAATTTTACTACTTAATTCCACTTACGACCAATAATCATTGTGTAAGATTACCATTAAGCCTTCCAAATTCTAGTCAGTAGTCTGTACAACTATGTGACTATGTAAAATATATAATATATTAATACTAATCTGGTTCAATATATTCAAAAGAGCCTAGTTTCTCTTTAAATATCTTATAACTAGTCTTCCCTAACCATATTACTATACAACCTATCAATCTTGACATAACATAAATTGATATAAGACAATAAATAACACTTAATTTTAATTGAAAATTTCAATTCCAAAATCTTGGAAAGAAAAAACATGATAGTAATACATATCAATATAAAACAAACATTAATTAACATAAGCAAAAAATATGATGTACTACTTTATAATGTCTTTAGTTTTGTTTTCAATACTTCAATATATTTTAATTATTAATGTTATATGTTTCAGACAACCTAGTGATGTTGAAAATGTCAGTGAAGAAGCCATAGTGAATTCAGAATCTAAGAAAAATGAAGGAGGAGGCTGGTGGGATTCTTTGTATTCTGCAGCCAAGTCTAAAGTATGATGTTTATTTTTGTAACACTATTCAATGACTTTAATTGAATAAGCTAGGTTACATATAGTTTTAACCAATAATTACTTATTCTAGTCAGCTGAGGTATTGGAATCTGTTAAACGTGATCTTGGTGAATTGACAACAATAGTTACTACTGAAACTAGCAACATGGTCCTAAATACTACCAATGTTGTCAAAGAGACATTACAAGTATGTTAGTTTTTTATATTATATTAAAATATACGTATAAAAACATTAATTAAATTAAATGTTATAATTTTTTTTCAGTTGGAAAATCCAGAATCTACAGCTAACACAATGAAGAAATCAGTAAGTTTGTTCTTAGATCAGATGTCAAGTGCTTTAAACCCTCTGCCTGATGACGATGATGAAGCATTAATGATTATTGGTTCAGATACTGTTACACTTTCCAGGCTACAAGTAATATATTTTTTCTGCTTTTATTATTCCCATTTGGTGTATTTAGATAATATCTTATGTGATATTTTCTAGGCACAAATATATACTCTAGCAAATGATCCGAATACATTTTTATTGGAAATTGATGACCAGCTAGATAAAAGATACAAAGCTTGGTTGGATTGGGTAAAAAGTGGTGACAGTAGCTTATTATCTAATGATAAACTTACCAAAATATTAAATGAATGCACCCCCCTACATGATAACTATGAGAAACTTGTACCAGATTCAGTTTCTCATGCAAACTTTTGGTATCGATTTTTATTCCGAAAAGCATTATTAGAAGATGAGAATGCCAAACAACAAAGACAATTTGAAAAGGAGAAACTAGAAGTTGAAAGATTAGATTTCAATAAAGGTTTGTTGCTACTGTTAACCATAACTTAGAAAGTTGTGTTCAGATTATAATTGATTACAATTTACAGAGTTAACTCCATTATCTGATGTTGAACTGTCTGAAAAAGAACAAGAAGAAATATTATCATCGTATGATCAAGAACGAAGAGTATCATCAAAGTCTAATAGTCCAATTGAAGGTAAAATATTTATTCAAATTTGATACAATTTTTGTATCTAGAATAACAACTAAAATTTTTAATTGATTTGCTTAGGTATAAAAAAAGATTCTAAATTAAAACAAGAAGATACTCCATCGACAGCTTCTTCAGTCACCACTTCAAGTTTGGACAAAGGTTAATAATAACCATGTTAAAAATAATAATCTAATAAGGGTTGTGCAAGGATAAAAAAAAATATAATAATAACAATTAATGATGGGTAACAATATTCATAATTTGTTACAATATAATCAATGTGGCAATATTCAATATTAATATCTAAATAGTTATTTGTATTATTTACATAAGAATGATTTGTATATTGTTATTATTATAAAATTAAATAATTTATTGATACCTGTGTCATTATACTATATTCTTCAACTTTATAAAATAATAATATAATTAAATTGCAAATAATAATGATATTTCTTAGTTAAGTTAAATTTCTTTTCAAATAATCATTTGTAATAAGTAATACCTACTAATTCAAAACTATTGAAATCGATATTTGAAATTAGAGATTAATAACTATATATATATATATATATATATATTTTATAACTAAGGTGAACTAATTTGTTGCATCAATTGATTTATTTTTACAGATGAGTGGGTTAAAGATTTTGACCTGGAAGAAATTGAATCTGTTTCTAATACCAAGTGAATTGAGAATCAATCAATTGAGCTCTGTTGAATATGTTGTTTAGTTTTTTGTATGTGTGTCTTGATAAAGATATTTATATATTTATTTTTTAAGTCTATACCTAAACGGTTGTTTTACATGGATTTACCTTTTTAATACAGTAGGAGCAATAATGAAAAGATACTATCTCCCAGCATTATAACTGTAAGTCTCCTTGTTGAACATACTGTATAATATATACATATTATATTAAGTTATTTTAATTGTAATGTAAACTTTTGTTTTGCATCAAAAAAATAATAATAATAATAAAAATACATATTGATGTTTTATCTTATATAGTTAGTTCTTTATTTAGTTGATCTAATGTCTGTGAATGATAATGAAAATCTTAATTATAATTGGTCATAAAATTAATAATTATTATTAATTTCTAAGGTATTATTATGATAACTCAAATTAATTGATTAAAAGAAAATCGAAAAACCGAACAAGTTTAAACCCCTACCAATGACTATCAAAAGTGTTAAACATTTTGATAAATGAAAACAATTACTAATGTGTGAAGAACCGATAGGAACTAAACAAAAATTAAATTCATTTATTTAGAACGAATCTAGATAATACCTTAACTCTCTCACTTCTAAGAACAACTGAATAATAATATCATCAAAACGGTAAAACCGTGAACATCTGAAACACTAGTAGAAGGTAATGGAGAGAAAGTTGATAAAACAAATTGCAAAGCATGGAAAAAATAGCATCAAACGAGAGATTTCAGAAAAAACCTTTTGGAAATGCATTAGCAAATTGTTACACAATAAAATTAAAGAAGTTAAAAACAAAATATTTAATTCTTACCTAAGGCTATTTATTTTCCCTGTGTGACAATTAATTTGATGACCAGTTTTTTAACTTTAAAAAATGGTTACATCCCTGGCTTGAATGATAAAAAACAAACCAAACATTACATTATTAAGCAATTTAAATATGTTAAACACTACAAGTATAAATTTCCACATAAGTATATTAGACAAATTATAACAAATAATAGAAAATAAAAAATATTAATATTAATAACCGTTAAACTGAAATAAAGCTATTAATTGTGGGATTTCCCACTATTTTATGTAAAATCGATAGGTATCATGTAAAATGTAAATATTCAATTTGATATTTTATTTTTGTAATCTATGTACTAAATATTTTAATCTACAACTAGTACTTTTTGATGAAAAATTATTGTTTTGAAATAGTTGGGTGTGTCAAATTCCAGGTTTCTAAACATATTTTAAATAAACTATAATATTATTAATTCCAAATATATTTAAAAATAAATTTAAAAACTTTTAGGTGCTTGCTTAGTGCTTATTATGCTTTTGGATAGAAACCTAAATAAATTAAATATCTTGGTTGATAATTAGTTGGTAAAATAGGAGTAGTTGGTGAAAAAAAAATAATTTGGTTTGAATGATTTTGAAGTTTGTAAAATTTAATTTATACATAAGTTGTAACTATGGAGAATGATTTAAAAGTAAAAACTAAATATTATATGAACTAAATGATATTATTGTGCATTTGTACTATAGTACTTATTGCATAATTGTAGTTTGAATTACCTATTACTAAACAATTTGGAAATCATGAGTTCTGAATCGCTTTTGAAATGTGCTGAAGCTATAATTGAAACAATGTTAATTAACATACAAGAGGAGGACAATTGTTATGAAAATGTACCTGACCAAGTGACAGAAGTTAATAAAAAATATACCAATTTAAATTTGGCTTTGCCTTCCATTGCAATGGATAAGTTTTATGGGTATGATACAATTTTATCATCTAGAAACGATTGCTTTCAGCCAAGTGTTGATGACTTTGAAGATAATGTGAAGGATATAAGTAGAAAATCAGAATTGGCAAACAAAATAGAATGTGAAAAAAGTTTGTTGGAGAAAAGATTCTATAATGATAATGAATGTAAGTTTAATATGCTTACAGAAAAACTTTCCTATTTTAACAAGGAAATAGCACTAAATGATAAAAAAACCGATTATTTAGCATCAGTTATACATTTTTTAAAAATTAAAATAAAAGATGCAAACTATCTTAAAGATAGATTAGAAAGTCATTTGAATGAAGCTGAACATCATGTATTAATGACTAGAAATAGGGTTGAAAATGTTGAACTTGATTTGTACAGTGCACAAAGAGAGTATGAAAATATATGTACTAAAATCAATTGTATAGAAAATGAGTTAAATGGTCTTAATTCGAATGATAAAGTTAATGATAATAATTTGGAAAGTTGTGATGTAAAAAATGAATTATTTGATCCACTTATTGATTATGTACAAACTACAAAATTAAAACTCTCTGAACTTAACTCTGCTATGATATCAGATAATGAAGTTTTGAAAGGAAGCTACGACTCACCACTAATGTCTCCTAATATTGGAATTGATTTGAAAATTGATAATTTGGGAGATAAAAATGTTCCAAATGTTAAAACTAATGGAGAAAACAATTTCAACGAACTTCAAGACCAAGCAAGAAAATTATCTAATAAGAATAACGAATTAGTTAATTATATAGCATTAATTGAAAATGATTTGAAGGAAAAATACATTTTAATAAGCAAATTAGATAATGAACTGAGCGAAGTCAAACTACAATGTTTGACGCTCGAAGAAAACAACAAAACTCTAAAAGAACAAATTCATCCTAATCTTGAAATTGATACAGAATTAAGAAATTGTAAAAAGAACTTGCTTGATGAAATCAATATTCTTGAACCAGGAAAAATAACTGACATTATTTCTCATCTCAATTTGTCAAATTTGTTGGATGTATTTGTCAAAGTGATAATGACAAAAGAACAACGAATAATAACTAATTTAGTAGACGATCACAGCAAGGACAAGCAACACTATAAAGATCAAATAAAACAATTACAAGAAGACATTGAAAAAGAAAAAAGGCAGCAAGAACTAGTAGAGAGTGATAATTTAAAACTCCGTTCAGAATTGGAAATTCTGAAGTCTATAATATTCAGTTTCATAAATAAAGAAATTAATATAAATGGATCACAGGATAACGTATTAGAAACAAAAATTCAGTCTTTTGATTATTTATCTGAATTGCAAGAATTACTGATACGATTTAATAAGATGAGTAAAGAAACGGAAAATCTTAAACGGTTTAATATAGACTTGGTTAATGAATTTCGACGTATGCTTATTGAAATAAGAAAGCTTAACGTTGAACTAAATAAAGCTCTGGCTAAGAACCTAGAACTTAATAATGTTAATATTAACAATATTCAATTATCAGGTAAGTGTAATTTATAAATAAAAACGATAAGGTAATATTTTATTTTTTATTAAAAATGTAATCTTTTTTAGTGTCTGCCAAGACTTTGGAAAAATCATTGAAGCAAGATATACAGGAGCTGAATATATGTATTTTGAATAAAAATGCCTACATTTCTACATTAGAAATATTTTCTAAAACTAATAATGACAATATAAAGACGAAGAATAATGAAATTCGTGAGTTGGAACACGAAATTGAAAGAGTTAAAGATGAGGTAACATGCTAATAATATCAAATAATAAACAATTTACAACCACAACATAAACGAATAACACATTATTTAATGATTCATCTATTTTTCATTTATACTACATAGTACCTACATATGTGTGATAATTAACAAATCTATAAATTGTTTAGTAAAATCCTTTGGTTCTATTTAATTTAAATTCAATAAAGTTTAATACTGTTTTGGGATAAAAAAAGTGTTATTTTTATAAGAAATATTTTATACAGAAACTTAGTATTACCTAATTATATAAGTCATCCTAAAACATTGAACAAGATATTATTAACTAATTTTTTTTATTTGTTAGATCTTAACAACTTTAAAATACAATAATTAAGTAATATATTATTTAAGTAGAATATATAGTATATTTGTGTAGTTCATGGTTCTAAAATTATTTTATTATTTCGCAATTTATTTTTCACCATCTTTTTATTTTACTTTAATCACAAACTTTTATTATGAATTAGTTAAGAACTCACCATAATCTATACCTAGCTTATTGAAGAAGTATAGGTACCAAATAAATAAAAATAAATTATAATATATATATACACTATACACATAAAATATAGAATGAATGTACCTATTATAATACAATTATTATTATTTGATTTTTATAGAATCACATGTTGCATAAATTAGTTCGCTGTGTAAAAGAAACTTCTTTTTGTAAGCCTAAGAAATCAAATGTTTAAAACTTTAAGATCAAGTTACTAAAGTGAGTATAGAAAGTGCAATATAAGCTTAAAATGAAAGGTAAATTCCTAGGTAGGACGAGTGAATTATATGGTATTGATTGTTGATCTGTTAAACTTGAAAGTAATGTACCATTTATTTTGAAAAAAAGATTCTGAGTGAGAGGTCGAATGGATCAATTAATATTTCTAAAAATGATCGATAAAGCGTTAGAACCATTTCTTTTTAAACCGTATGTTGAACTTTTAATCATAAATATACGTACAAATATCAATTAAATATTTCATAAATTAGACAGTATAGATAAGTACCTACTTGAAAATATTTTAAGTTGCTAGAAAAACTGACGTCATATAATCGAAATTCGTTGGAATACCCGATTTCTAATTCTAATGCCATTATAAAACTATAACTTACCGCTAACATTTTTTTTTTTTTTTATCGACTTCAAATAAAATCTTCCGACAAATCTTGTAATCATGCAACATAAATAATTATTAAAATATAATATATATATATATATATATATATATATGACATCAATAAATAATAAGTAGTCTAATGAAATAAAGTAGAAAAATGCAGGGTTCAAAAATTGATTTCGGTAAGTTTCTTGTAATTTTTTTCAATTATTCGGAAAACTGCTGATAATTCAAAAAATCCCACCCTGCTTCTAATATTAATTAGACACAATTTCCTAAAAAAAATTTTTATAATTGTGATAATCGGAGAAATCCTTCTAGTCAAAATCATGTACACATACACTAAAAAAAGAACCAGATGTCAGATGTGCATCGTTTTGCTGTACAGTATAGGGTGGAGTGAACCTCGTTCATAGGATAGGCCATTACAATGGATTTGTTAAATTTGAATGCATTGATAGATATCATTGTATACAAATAACGATTCTAAACGGAGATGATGTGTTATGTATTATATTTAAATTGAAATATTATGTTAACATTTTTTAGTTACGATAAGTATAACTTATAATAAACCTTGTATTACATTTTCAAGATTTTTTAAACAGCCAAATATATTTTATCGACATTTAAAAAATAACATATGCTAAAATCAATTGGTACATTTTTCGTTCACTCAGAATTTATTATGTGTGTGTGTGTGTGTGTGTTTGTGTAATTCAATAATTGTGATTTTTATTTTAAATATTCTTTTTTAGGTTGATGGCCATATAAGCTATACTGAAAAATTAACTTAATCAGAAATTGATAACCAACTCATGAAAAATATTTTACGGTTTTTTTACAAAAATTAAAACTTAAGTACCTGCTATATAATGCAGCTTTTCAAAAGCATCTCGATGAGAAATATTATAAACAATGTTCATTAAACTTAATTTGTTGATAAATATAGTTATTTAACTTAACGTCTTAAAGGTTTATGTTTATAATTCTTTATTTATTGTATACTACAGAAAGTATTTTAATTATAGGTATTTAGAACTATTTTATCATTTCCTAGTCGGAACCACAAAAGCTATGAGTATGAAACTTGGTCAGTAGTTTTGTTTCATAATGTAGCATGTATACACCTGCGATCTACTAAGAAAGGAACTATCTACTTCAAAATTCAACTCCTACTAAAAGAGTAAAAGGAGTTAAACATAAGAAATGTAATTTCTTATAGTCTTAGTCGGATTGTTCGGAAAGGAGTAAAACTGGTTTAAACTTTAAATATTATATTTAAATTATATATTTGGTTGGATATTTTTGAATCCAATCTGTTATTACTGTTTAAGATCAGTGATGACCAACTACGACCCGTGAGCCAAACCTATCCACAATCATTTAATAACCGGCCCTCCATAGTTTTAAATCGAGATTGAAAATAATAAAATAACTTCAAACTTAAAAAATTAATTGATATTTACTAAAAATTTAATTTAAATATTTTCAATTTTTTATTGTCATTTACATTGTTAATCAGACATGGCCAATGACCATGTGTTGTATAGCCTTATCGTTGTAAATCGTCTAAATGACGATATTTACTCATAAATTCATTATACCGCACTTAATTCATTATATATTCTTTAATTAGTTCACTAATAATACTCTTAATGTCTAACTGTCTGCACCAGTTACAGCCCTCTACTTACTGCAATTTGTAAAACATCATCAGTTATCACCGAGTGTCTTAACTTTGAAAAGGAAAGAAGAGATCTAAACCTATCATATCGTGTCTCCCAGAATGTCTCTGCGTAACGTGTAATCATCTATAATGAATTTTGTCTACAATTTCAAACCCTACGGCAAAATTTAATACTTCTAACTCAAGTACCAATATTCTATACAACACATAACGACATAACACCGGTTCATAACCATGTAAATATAATTTGAATGATATTACCAATGTGCATCCAATGACCAATGTACATTGGATACTGAGGATTTTATTTTAATAATAATAATAATAATAATAATAAGGGGGAGGTGATCGGTGACAAGAGTATTGGTTTTAGATTTTATTTAAATATATATATATATCAATTATTACTCTTATACGACTCTTATGTTAATTGTTTTTAAAAAAAATCAATGAAGACCTTGACTACTTGATTCATAATCGATGTATCGGATTATCAAGAAAAGTTGCGGCGGTAAAATGTAGAAATGTAAAATTATAATTAGATAAGTGATTAGAGGCTTGAGTGGCAATGTATTTTTCGATAGAAGTGTTTTTTTTTTTTTGCTTAACGATGTAAAATGTAAGACTATAGTGATTAAATTGATATAGTGTGATGTTATAATAACAACAGCAGCAACAAACAATTAATAATTTTAAGAACCATATACGCGGTGTGTGAAATCAAATGATAGGTATAGACTTGGTATTTCTGCACTCTGCTACACACTGTAGTGTTGTACGTATTTCTTTACAAACACACACATGTATAATATCATAAGTATAATGCGATAAGACTAGAGCTGCGGAATGCTGATTGCCGAGCACAACGAATGTATAAATACACTAATAATAATACGCGTCTACTCGGTACACGCTCGCCGTAGTCGTCGTCACTCGCCACTGTCAAGTCGAGGCGTGTTCGAATCCGAGTAAAATCGATTGGGACGCTTTTTGAAGACTTTCGAAAGGTGACTTTAGTGACATCTATCTAATCTGTGCACCTGTACCATGGTAGCGATTACGTGGATTTCGATCACGTACTTGTTGACGGTATGCTGGTGCTCTTGCTCGGCTATTTCTACGCCGAGAGTACGAGTCGAGTCGGGCGAAATCTCCGGCTTCGTCGACCGCACTCACATCACGGGCCGACTCTTTTACTCGTTTCAAGGCGTTCCTTTCGCCAGTCCGCCGGTCAACGAAAATCGTTTTAAGGTATTAAAGTCATATCCCCCTCCTATGCCCCCTATGTTTTGGAGAAAAACATTAATATATAATATATAATATATATAAATAAATAAATATATATATATATATATATATATATTAATAATAACACTAATTTTATTTTTGAAAATGAGCGCTAATGTCTAGTCTTTTTTCCTATTGCGAATCGTTTATGTTGTTGGCGAAAAAAATTACGTTTTGAAATAGGTAATTTTTTGTATTACAATATTAATATTAGAAATATTAGGTATGTCTACTTTTGTGACTTATGCTAATAACATTATTACAGCTCGACAAGAAAAGTATAAAATAATGAACTAAAAACTTCTATACCTATTAATTATTATCTATATAGGTACCTAACCGGTACTGTATATTATAATATTATAATATACAGTACCGTATAATTTATAAGGTATACTAACCTGCAAGTACGGAAAACATTAACGAATAATGTATAATTTAAAATATTATGCACATTACATGGTAATTTTTTAATTTTGAATAAGTTTGCTTTAAGGTTTTTAGTCTGAAAATTAATACACTTATTGATTTCGTAAAGTCTAAAGTCGAATAATAAGACATGATAATATATTTACAAAATGGAAGTATAAACAGTAATAATTATAGTGTAAACTGTTTGTTAATTTTAGAATACCAAGTAGTTTTATTTTGTGTAAAGTATTATTATACCAACATATTTTATGAGCCATTTCCAACACATTTTTTCATTTTTTTTTTTTTTTTTCAAAAGTAAGTGTGTAGTTTTGCGCATTCTATAAGTAATTACTACACCAATCATCAATAATCAATGATAAAATCGTAAGACACATTATTCATAATACAGTTAAATGATTACTTCATACGAATACGGAGTACATGTTCCTAATGAAATATTAAACAATGTGTTGAGTATAATTTCGAAGTGGCACGGACATCGTGGACGGCAATTGAAGTTTAATTAACTTTTCGCAGCCTGTCAATTAAACACCAAGGTTCGGGTTCAATTTAAACAAGTCGTTTAGTTTATAGCATTATTGCACGACCCACCGTGAATCAATGTAATTCATAATTATTAAGTTCTGTTAAAAATGCATTAAGGGTATAATAATGGAAATCGATCTGATTTTGACATTATGAACAACATTGACATTAACAACTCGAAAATCTTATTAGGAAGCACAACCAGTGAAACCATGGGTGGGCATTTGGAACGCCACGATTCCAGGAAGTGACTGTTTAGGATTCGATCACAGCAAGTTCAAAGTAGTCGGTCAAGAAGATTGCTTATATCTCAATGTTTATACACCAACAGTAAGTAAAAATAATGGTCAATTAATTATTACAATATCAACGTTTAAAAAAAAATTATTCAATCCTTGTATGTACACGGTGTTTTCGTTATTTTAAAAATTATACATTTCCAAAGCAGTAGTATAATTAATTATAATGTTGAGATTGTAAACGTTATCTTGAAATCCACACGAGAAGCCCCCGTGAAACGTTCTTCTACGAAGTCTAATATACGTGGGACGAAGGGTTCCGAAATCAAATGACATTGACGTACGTACGGTACCTATACCTATATTATATTATTCTCATCGTTCCGTAGCTGCCCCGAGAAGGGTCAAAATCCGACGAATCGATGAACGTGATTGTATACATCCACGGCGGAGCTTTTCAATTCGGAGCCGGAATCGGTTATACGGCGCATTACCTGTTGGATGGAAATGACTTGGTGTTCGTCACAATCAACTATCGTCTCGGGCCTTTGGGATTCGCGAGCACCGGTGATGATTTATTTCCCGGCAACAACGGCTTAAAGGACCAAGTGGCTGCCCTTAAATGGGTTCAACGCAACATTGCAGTGTTCGGCGGCAACCCGGATGCGGTGACCATCGCTGGCATGTCAGCGGGCGGGGCTAGTGTCCACTACCACATGCTGTCTCCAATGTCACTAGGTAGGTATAACACGGATTAAAGCAAAAGTCGGTACATAAACATGGTGATAGTAATTTCATGGTACAATAATTTGGCGATGGAGATTGGAGGCTATTGTAGAGCATTTTGTGAGAAACTGCCATGTAATTAGTAAATAGATATTAAATAGATGGTGTGGCTAATATATACTATAGCACATTGAAATGGCAAATGCAGTTACATATCTACTTATTCGAAAAATAATTATATAAGCGGAAAGTATCTAAAGATTTAGTTCAATTCATATCAATTGTCATATTATAATTTCCGAAAATGTATGATTGAAGGTTTAATATAAAAATAATAATTTATATACACTAGCAGTAATCATGACATCTGCAGTGGTTATAGATAGTACTAAAAGACGTTTTCCAAAGTTTTTTTTATTTTTACGCATAGGTTTATTTAATCGAGCAATCGCTGAAAGTGGAAGTGCTTTTTGCCACTGGGCCTACGCAGAAAATGTCGCTTCAAAAACGAAGCAATTAGCCGAATCTCTAGGATGTCCTACGTACTGCCCGGCAGCCATCCTCAAATGCCTTAGATCAAGACCGGCATTGGCCATTGTACAGTCCTTGATAAATTTTATGGTAAATGTTTCATTCTAACAAGTATTGTTAAGAGATATTCAAGTTTTATGCATACCATAATACATAATGTTTTGATGATGATACGATTTTTAAATGTTATAAAAGCCATGGAAATACAATCCTTTTACGACTTTTGGCCCAACCGTCGAACCACATGGAGAAGATAGGTTTTTACCGGACTTTCCTGAGAACTTACCGGCCCAAGATGTCCCGTCGCTATTTAGTTACACTCAGGACGACGGCCTTTACCCATCCGCTGAATTCGTAACTCTTGAAGAAACTCTGGTTGAAATGGAATCCAAATGGGATGAAATCCTACCATTTGTACTTGATTACAACAATACAATTGCAGACGAATCTCTGAGACCTGAAATCGCACAGAAAATCAAATCGTTTTACTTTAAAGACAATCCTGTGTCTACAAGCACCATAAACAACATAGTTGAGGTAAGAAAATGAATATTTTATAATAATATATAGTATAATATTATATCGTATACTACATACACAGTACATGCAATAAATTAATTGATTAACCGAATTATATTTTATTATAATATACAATATAATTCATATAAGATTATAGTATTATCATTAACAATAAGTATTTTACAAATATAATTTAACTGATATAAATTGATACGGCGTATGATATACAAGCAAACATAAAAATTTATATTAAAATTAAAGTAAAATAATTATACTATTAAATTTGAATATTAGTTGAGGCCGAAAAAACATTTGTTTTAAAGCATTGCGAGATATGGAAAAAAATCAATATGAACAGAAATTTTTGTTTATAATTTTTTTAATTTATAACACGAGCGAAAAAAGAGGCGGGACTACATTTTATTGTAACAAAACGGAAAATGAAACAAGTTATTCATTCTTAAACTATAATAACCAACATTAAAACCAATCTTAACGAGCAATTTGGAGGAGTCAATACTACCGTTTAATAAATAATATATAAGCATGAAATCGGCAACTTTCCTCCTTAACTCACACAATGAAATTCCTTGTTGAAAAGCTTGTAAGTTGTAGGAATCTATACCCGCGTATCCAATACATCTCTAAATTTATACGGTAATTGTACATTACGTGAAACTTATGCACTAAATCAGTTAAGAATATAGTTGATCCATCAAACATAATATTGTAATACATGTCATAATTGTTTAATTATATTTTACAGATGACTTCGGACAGGATGTTTAAGGAACCGACGGCCAGAGCAGCCAAACATTTGGCTTCAAAAAGCTCATCGCCGGTATACTTTTATGAATTTGCTTACAGGGGTAAAGACACGCTCTCGAACAAATATTCCAAATCTACACACACTGAAAGATTAGGTAGGTAAACAGCAGCTTCCCACATGTAACAATAATAGAACTAAATGCTCGTTGAGTTCATGGTTAGGAGGTACCTACACGCTGTGATAAACAGCACTGCATTAACGTATTGCTTGTTCGATAGGAGTGTCGCATGGGGACGATACCATGTTTGTGGTTAAGACCACATATGGAGACCCGCACACCAACGCAGAAGACGCCAAGTTGATCCCAGTTATGGTGAACATGTGGACATCGTTCGCTAAAGTGGGGTACGTTTTAAACAAAAAATTACGCCGTTTGTTACAGTAAATACACAATTGAGAAATATGTGCCAATTAATTAATGTTATTTAAACTATAACTAATAAACGCGATTTGATAACAATTTTCAACAATGCAATAACTGCGAAACACGTCTGACTAAATTATAATATGTAATAAGTAGTCATTCACTGATATCTATACTAAAAACATTTTACATAATGAAATAGTTAGGTACCTACTATCAAATTTTACTTAATCATACATCAAAGGTATTAATACTGAGTATAATACTGAATACGAATAATTTTTATTGAGTATTTATTAAGACAAAACAAATTAATGTGGCATTGAAAATTATATAGTTACATTTTTACTTTTTTCTTTCCGCAAGCAACGATTTATTACACATCTTAATTATTATTTTCACATTCCACATAGTGATTCAAAAATTTCATTAATTTTTAAATCCATTTTACAAGTTTGAAAATAAATACATCACAATTTATAAGAATGTACCCCAAAATTTTTCTAAATTCACTGTTAGTAGGGAAATTATTAACAGTTTTTATACCTTACCTACTCCTTTAGTCATCATCGATGACTATCATTTATCAGCGCAATATTTTCGTGTCACGGTAACAAATCAGTATGCCGTACAATTTATTTTTGAAATCATAGCTCATTATTCTCTTAATTACTATTGAAGCTGTTGAGAAATGAAAAAAATTACCACCCAAAGTACCAATGCCGATATGAGCGGAATGTATAATATTTGCAATATAGATAAAATATAGATATTAATTTGTATAAATATACTATTATTTTATATTTATATGATTTACTTTTCTAAAAACAAAAAGTGGTAAATAAATTTAACATAAGTCTGAACTCAGTGCTGGATAGACTTTTTAAAACTCTGAAAATCTTTTTACGGACTTATTAGTTATTACTGATTAATACTGAAAGAGATTTTATAATTGATAAAGATAAGGTTATCAATAATAGTGCTAAAAGTTCAACCTAATTATGTAGAAGATTGTTCTCATATATAAAGAGGAAAGAGTTATATACTTATAATAAGTCATTAAATATTTTCTCTGTTGTATAATTAAAGTTATATGACCGTTTAACTAATATGTTTCGTGTGAGAACTTTCAACTTACCAAACTCTATTTTAGTATGTAATGTTTATCGCATTTTTTTATTAGATAGTACTATAGTAGTATAGTACGAGTAGATAACTATCATAAATCTAACTGAATTTTTTAATAGTAATATTAAAATATGCATTTAAGTAAAAAGCACATTTAATTATTTGTATTTTGTACTGTTGATTAATATATACCTATATATACTGTATAATTATTAATTACTGTTTTAATAAAATTAATTTTTAGTGTGATCATTGATCAGTATATAGTAAATAATAATTTAAAAAATCATATTTTATGTAATAACTTCAAAACATTTATTTAATTTTTTTTTTTTGATTTTTATAATTAAATAACTTTTTTCATAAAACAAATTTTACTTTGAAAATTCGTTGTATTTAAATATACTGAAATAAACAAATGTAATAAACATTCTAAAATAAATAATAATAACAATAATATTTGTGCTAGGAAAGTTTTGGTTGTGCACTAGAAAAGTATCAGATTAAAGTTTAACCTAAAAAATGTGTTGATTCTTATAGTAATTGACATGAACGAAAAAACTGCAATTAGGTGAGGGAAAGGAGCGTTTGGCTGTATAAATATTGCTAACGAGGCCTTTTGGAGCCAGTTAAACACTGATAAATACTTAATATCATAATTTTAATATGTATCGTTTCAGTGTTCCGGATCTGGGAAATTCTACGGTATGGTCACCTGTGTCCAAAAATCTCGCCGACCCGTTAAGGTTAATCAAAATCACACAAGCCCAAACGTTTGAGCCCCAAGAAGTCTCGGACCCCGGTAACCATACGTTCTGGAGCACGTTACCGCTGACCGAGTTTTCTGCAGCCGTTGGTTCGTCGGAAAACAACGTCAACCGAGTTGAACTTTAAGACATTCGTAACGCAGCATTGTAATATTGTCTTGTGGTTACGAAGTACCTACCTGTAATTTAAATCTTACGATAATTCATACTTAGTGTTTATTTATTTAATTTTCTTTTAATTGAAAAATAAAAGCTAAGACGGTAGTAAAAAAAAGAGTTGTGTTAGCGATTAATTATTATAATATAATTGTGTTTGATAGATAACTTATATCAACGTCAGTATTGTGAATAAATTGAATTTAAAAAAAATGTTCACGTATGGTATTAAAATATCAAATATTTTAGGAATGATTGTTGTAGCTAATAGTACCTAATATAGCCAATATCTACCTATATTGGCCATATTAGGTACTTTTATCGAAATTAACTATGCGCCGAAAATGGGAAAACTTTGTATAACAATGAATTAATGATTTACTATCGAGGTATTGTTGTACTCTACAAAAATATTTCACCGTTTCATTTGTAATAGTTACCTATCAAGTATCACCAACGATTATGACATATAACTTATAACAAAAAAAAAAAAAAATTGCGTTGAACTGTATTGGTTATATCCATTATGTATCCCGGTGATTGTAAGCTGCACCCAACGTACAGGTAAACACAAAATCATATATGTAAATAGTGCCCTAGTTTTTAAGGGCAGTTTTAGTTTACGCAAAAATATTTCAAATTTAATTTGTTGAATCCTCACAATGTTTACTAATACTATGATCAATGTCAATCTGGAATACTTTTGCATATTTCTAGTTCACAATAGCGATTCCATATAACCTCAACTTCTTTAGATTCCGAACGGATAGATAAATGTATTTTAATGTTAATTCCAGTATGATAAACTCTCATAGTCTATCCATTATTTTATTATCTATGTTGATGCGCAATTAAATTGTAACTGTTTATATTAAATGGAATAATGTGACATGTAAACTTCAATATGAACAACAAAATTACGAAATATATCTATAATTTTTACTTTATTTGAACAACCACAAATTGTATATCAAATACAACTAAAATATAGAATATCTTTAAATGAGACTTCAATCATTACATCCATAATACAATAAACAAAAAAATAAAATTGTACCTAATTTTAAAACTTAAAATTACGACGAACAACAAGATAACATTTACCTTCAGTTCATCTTTTCTCTTAATGCTAATAATTTTCTCATTTGTTCCGACTCACAATATCATGAACGATCTCTAACCCATTCACCGCAAGCTTTTGCGCAACGCTTGGCAATCGAAATGGTTTTCTTTCCCCCCTAACTTCACCTCCTGGCACAAATCAATTTCCACTTCCATTCCCAATCCCCCAGGTTCCGAGATCTGGACTTACTCCGATCCGCAATCGTCTCCTTCTACCGCCTTCGTTTAGGACACAATTCTCCTCATTAATTTCTCCTATCAGTTAATGCCATTCTCCACGATTACGAAGACGTTTGTGGCCTCCATTATATTCTTTTCTGTTGTCTTTCTCTTACTCATCTCCGCGTTTCATTTCCCTGACAACTCTCTTTCTTAGGTTACTCCCGTCCCGATATAATACTTCTCAATTCTCACTTTCCGTCCGTCATCTCCCTAATCTTCTATTTTATTTCCAAAGCTAGCAACCACATTTCAATTAAAAAAAAAAAAATTAAAATAAAATAAAATGTATAAAAGCCATCCTTAATTATGTATTTTTAATTTCATTATATTTAATTTAAATTGCCGTTCTATAAATGCTATTATGTTTTATAAATAAAAGCATTAAAAAATAAATAAATAACAGTATAACATATTGATCTATTAATATTACTCTACTAATATATTTATATATTTAATGTTTATTAATTTTCCTTCATTTTTAGATTCTGAACGGAGTGATGGAATCTATTGATTTTACAATGATGTGTGTTTTTTTTTACGTCTGAGGACACGATATTTGGTAATAAAAGTGCTTCGATTTTCTTAAATAGCAACTTTTCTGAAAGGAAAGTGAATGTAGATGGTACTTAAGCAATTCAAAAATCCAACTTTTTCAATACTTTTTAAAAAAAATCGATAAAAACGATAAAAAAGTTATAAAAACACAGAAAATTTTACGCAAAATCACGTTTTTACAAAATATATTTTTTTTAAATGCTCTAACTCAAAAACGAAAAACCGCAAAAACTTGAAATTTTCACCACCAAATCTTTATAATGGCGTTCTCTATACATAGTTAAGTTTTCAAAGTATTTTGACATATTTTAACTTATTTATAGACAATTTCAATTTTCGATTTTTGTAAAAAAAAATTTTTTCAACATCTATAAAATTTAATTGGATAACCGAAAACTCTTGAAAATTTAATTACAAGGTATATATTAAATAATCACAATAATTTGAAAGTTGTTTTGTAGATAAAAATTCATAAAATTTATTCTGTTCATACTTAAGGTTCAAAATTTTAACACTAGGTTATCCATAAGCTATACTTCAAAAATCTTTAAAAAAATTTCTATCGGACCAAAAGGAAAAAATTTTATGACCGTTTGAAATTTATATTTTTACGAAATTGCATAAAATAGCGATTTATTGTCAAACGATTTTAAATATTTGTTATAATTCAAAAAGTACAAGTCGTAGAAACTTGAAATTTTTACCAGTTGTTCAGATAGGCATTTTCTCTATGTCATATTTTTTCAAAATATTATATTGATTTTTAAGCCACTAATAGGCATTTAAAATATTCGGATTTTTTACATTTTTTTTTTTTTTTATAATCGGTGATAAAAAAAAATTGACTGATACAAAATACTTGAAAATTTAATAGAAGATTCCACAGAAGTAATTATTATTGTTATTCAAAAATTATTAAAATCCATCGGCACAATTTTTTTTTTATAAACGTTTGAAAAGCGAATATTGATATAAAATTACATGTGAAATATAATATTTATTATATATATTATAATTATAATATTCTAGACTAACAAATGATATCGGTTTTTGAAATTTGCTCTAACTCAAAAACGAAAAACCGTAACAACTTGAAATTTTCACCAAATCTTTATATTGGCATTCTCTATACATAGTTAAGTTTTCAAAGTATTTTGACATATTTTGACTTATTTATAGACAATATAAATTTTCGATTTTTGTAAGTTTTTTTTTTAAAATATCTATAAAATTTATTTGGCTGTCCGAAAACTCTTGAAAATGTATTAAAGGATTAATTATAAGTTATACTAATTGTAACTAAAAAATATCGGAGATCGTTTCACTCAAATTTTTTTATAAGCCCATAAAGTTCAAATTTGTATAAGATATTTTAAAATCGAGATAATTTGCAAGTTATTTTGTAGTTGAAAATTCATAAAAATTTTTCTGTTTATACTTAAGGTTCAAAATTTTAACACTAGGTTGTCCATAAGCTAATCTTCAAAAATATTTAAAAAAATTTCTACCGGACTTAAAAGAAAAAATTTTATGACTGTTTGAAATTTAAATTTTTACGAAATTACATTATAATTTAATTTAAATATAAAATACTACATTATTATATACACATTTTAGACAAACATATTAACTCCGTTCAGAATCGTTATTCGTATACAATGATATCTATCATTGCATTCAAATTTAACAAATCCATTGTAATTATGACCTATCCTATAAACGAGGTGCACTCCACCCCCAACTGTACAGCAAAGCGAGGCCCATCCGTTTTTTTTTTTAGAATTATGATATTTAAAAGGTTTTAAGTTATTATAATCGAAGCGCAGTTTATATGTATTTTTTTTAACTAAATCATAGTAAGGACGCAAATACGCAATTTTATTTAAGTTCATCCTATAGGATATACCACTTATATACCCAATTTACCTGAGGATTTACAAATTGCTCTATATATGTGATAAAAAAAATAATCGAATATTTTTAAATAAAGTTTTAGGTGTTCAAAGTTTATAATAAAGTTTATTGAATTATTATAAAAGACAATAAAGATTGCACGGCGTTGAGTATAGGCGATTCAGGTACATAAATGTCATAGGATCTTATTTTCGGTATTTTTCTTAATGTTTAGTTATTAATTATTACTTGTAAATTATAAATAATAATAGGTAAAATAGTTTTTTTTTTTTTCATTATTACTTTATTATAGTTTATGAAGAAATTAGAAAATCCTATGCATATATATACAATTTAATATCGTTTTATCCCAGTGTTCTAGTATAACAAATATAATTATATTATATTGACGATTTTAAAGATCTACCTATTCAACATATAATATTTACTAACCTTTATATTGTGGATCAGTTATTACTTTTTTGGCATTTTTACCTCTAATCTTGAATTTTTTTAATTTTTTTTAATAGCAATACATATTTTAACTCGACTAAATCAACAGGTCTCTTTTATTTAACCAAATACCTTTGATCACAACATCTTGAACAATCTCAACCGGCATCCGCAGGTTTTATTTAAAATTTTATTAAAAAGGTTAAATTTAATGACAAGATGATAGCTAATTTAAATTTGTAATCAGAATAAATAAAATTTAATATAAAAATGTACTTTTATTTATACAAACTAAATATTTAATGTTGTATGAATGATTATTGATTTCATTAGTTTAACAGTTTTTATTTAGATGTATAAAATTGTTTTATTATTACTACTTTTAATTAAGTGAAATTTAATATATTTCAAAAAAGTTAGAAGTTTAAGAAACATAAATACAATTTTTTTGTAATTGAAAAATAATTTAATTTGAATTTAGATCTAAGAAGTATTATACTTGCACTTTGATTTATTAAAATTAGCAATATAATAATATTTATCTCTTTATGCAAATAATATTATTGAATAATTTAAATCAATAATTATTTATCATTAATTTGTAATGATGGTCATTTATTATTATCATACATGAATCTAATATAATACAACTATAATAATATGCTGAGTGCCTGATATGGCAAGCGTGGCAAACATGCAACACATGCTAATGAAAAACTGTTTTGTGGCCACTATATAATAAAAGTACAAGCGAATAAAATATAATAGTATTTGACTATTAAGTAGTAGTGTTTGACCATTAAATTCAACCAAAAAATAAAAGCTCCCATATATAACAGAAGAGTTTTTTTTTTTCAAAAGAGCATATTTTAAGGCTCAAGGACTGGAAGATTGGTAAAAAGTGTTTAACAAAGAAGCTATGAGATCAGTCATTAACAGGCAGGTAAACTTACATACATAGTTGCGTTTAATAAATAATACCTACAAATTAAAATACATGATTTCAATTTATTCTATATACAAGGTTAGGTTAGGTCAGACATATTGCATATATATAGCCTGCATTAATTCTCTTTTGTGTTAAAAGAATACAGCCCCTTCCCCGCCGATATACTTTGAACTGAAACTTATAAAGATTGAATACCATGAAATTGATTGATTTAGTTTTACAAATATCAATCTTCTTTTTGATTAAAAATAATAATATTAATAAACATTTAAAAACATAAGTAATATCTTAAAAATAACAGTATAATATAATGATTTTAATTAGGTACCTATGGTTTTATTTTTTTTAATGTCTTAAATGTTTAATTCTACATCAACAATTAGTTCAAATTTTTTTTCGTGTGGCTGCACGAACGGTTACCTATAGTTTATACTGTATGTAGTATAACACTGCTCTATGATTTTATTTTTTTTTTTATTCTTTTATTATTATTATTATTATTTATTTATGCTAAAGTTTGCCTACATGACACATTTTAAATTGCAATGAATACCTACAATTTAATAATAAATAAGAAAATTATTAAGTATATCAAGATCATAATCATTAATCACATTATATATTATCATATGAAGTATATTGATTAATGATTATTGATTACTATTGCATATTGTAATGATGAATCATAAATCATGCAAAAATATGTGACTAAAAACGTATACAACAGCTATTATTATATAGTTATATGAAAAATTAATAATATATTATTATGTAATAATAATAATATTATGAGTACGCGTTAAACTAGTGAAAATTTGTGTATCCAATTATATTGTTCACAATCATAAATGATGGCAAAGGTAACTATTATCAAAAAATATATTTTTCTTTATGTAATATCAATACAAATTTTTCAAACGCCCTCCCCCCACAGAAAATTGTCTGAAACAATCACTGATTATATAAGTCTGGTATGCCTGATATTTTTAGTCTGACCTAATCCTGTATATAGAATATACTCATATATACTCATTATAGGTATTATTTATTAAACGCAACTATATATGTAAGTTCACCTGCCTGTTAATAACTATTCTCAGAGATTTATCGTTGAACACCTCTTCCCAGTCTTCCATTCCATGATCCTCTGAATTGCCAAGACTCTTCTTTGGTATATAATGGTAGGAGGCTACTACTTGTTCAATCCACATTTGATGGTCAAACATTAGAAAAAATGAAAATAAATAAATTAGTTGATAGTCAAACATCATTATTTTTTTTTATCCACCCATACCTGGTATCATGCGACTGCTACAAAAAATTTATGTATATATATATTACTATAATTTATTTTACATTATAGAATTTAGATGAATGAATTTTTTTCTTAAATAACTAAAATTTTCCATAACATTTAATAAATATCATTTTCTCTAATTTCTACATAGTTTTTATAAACTTTGGTATATATTAATTTGTTCCGTACCCATATATAATTTATTACATATATTATAATATATATTAAATTATATATGGGCATAGAGCAAATGTATAATAATATTAGTGTTATGGACAGTTTAAGTCATTTAAGAAAAAAAATTCACAGGATATTATATATTTACCTATCATGGTAGGTATTATATTTGCATTATATTTATGATATATGAAGAACAGTAATTACACAATGTTAAGGAATAATAATAAATAATAATGAAAGGTAATTTCAGATCAAGTCTATCTAGTATCTGTTAGTGAATATTTGTGTTTAAATTATTTAATATAAATAATATTATATTCATCTGTCAATAATAAAGTACCTACATAGATTTTATAGAGGACCAGTACACTTTCCCGACACTCATTTGCCCGACACTGGCGACACTACACTTACCCGGTAATACTTTTACCCGACAATACATTTTACATAGTTTTTCATACCTATATTATTATTATTATTATTATTATTATTTATTAATACGCAATATTTATATACAATAATTCAAAAAACTAAAATCAGATGAATATTTTATCATGGATAATATCGTTTTAAGTGAAAAAGTACAGATTACATTCAATATTATACAACTAATAATTATAAATAAATATGTGTCATAAATCAATAATAATTAAAACATAACACTTCTTATAATTTAATGTTATGAGCGATTCCCCTTAGAAATTATAAGTATTAAATAAGATTATACATTCAACATTATACAACAAACAATTATAAATAAATTTTTTAGTTCGTGGCTGACAACACAATAATATTTTATTTATCTATTTTATTGTCTGTAAAATCTTACTTAATATTTAGTACTTTTTCACATACAACGATATTATCCATGATATTCGTCTGATTTTGGTTTTTTAAATTATTGAATATAAATATTACGTATTAATAATAAAAAAAAATAATAATATATGAAAAATTATGTAAAATGTATTGTCGGGCATTCGAGTATCGGGCAAACATATCAGACTTATTTTATAGTTATCATCGGATTCAAAAGATACTGAATTTTTGGCAACAATTGTTGCAGACGATGATCATAGGCATTATTACTGTATATAATTATTTTAATTAAAATAAAACGGAATACTTACATTATTTTTGTCATAGAAAGCAAAGAGGATAATTTTGGATAAACAATAAAGGAACGATAAATAAAAACCGATAAAGAATAAACAATGCTTTAAATGAAGTGACTATAGAGAATTGAACAAAATGTGGCAAATATTACAACATAATTTAACATGAAGATTTAGTAAAGGAAGATGTAAGGGATGACATTTTAGAGCCCATCATTCTTACCATCGACCGATTAAGACGAAAACGGTGACGGCGAATTTTTTAAAATGATTTGTACATATTATATATTTATATTAGAATAATTATTATTATTTCTATATAAGTAAAAAAAAAAAAAAAAGATAAAATTATAAGAAAAATTAAAATATGATAATAATAACAATATTATTCCCTCCCACACCCGTAAGATCAGCTCCCGAAGTACTATTTTAATGTAATAGATGTACACATTAAACAGTTTGAAATTTTAGGCGGGAAATATTTGGAGAAATCGTACCAAAAAACAGCTGATAGGCGCTTGAAGATCGCCGCCTACTTTTCGTTGGTCGTATTTTTTTTATATAGGTTTATATAGGTTTTTATATATATTATCTATAAACCCTGAACCACAACACTTAATATACATAGATTATCTGTTAATATATTACTGATATCAGTAGTTAGTACTGGATAAATGTTAAGCCATATACAAACAATACAATATTTAAATATATCTGTATTAAATAATAAACACACGTCTTGTTTACTAAACACAATATCAAATATTTGCTTAACTATTCTGGATTTCTGGGTCCGGAAAGAACCTCGATCAATCAACTGATAAATATTTTCCAAAAAACAACTTCGTCTACGATTAACTATTCAACACTTATTGCTATCGCAACCGTGAAAAATCTTTAAATGCGTATACGATAACCATTCCATTCAGTTGCAAATCGTTTATGACCCGTTTGTAATGGTTCTAAGCTGTTCAGTGCCCAATTGCGACAGCAAATTAATAAAAGGCAACGGGATTAGATTCCATCGGTAAGTTATATATAAATATTAATAGTTTTCATTGTATTGAAATAATCATATACGTTCTTACTACTTAGATACTATTATTTATTTTGTAGATTATTGGTTATCATCCTTAGATGATTATTTTTGTTGAGCATCGAATTCGTTTTTGAAAATTTTTTATTCTTCTTTTAATCTTCTTAAGCATTCAAAATGTCCAATCAATATCGTCGAAGATTGTCTTCTGGTGTGGTGAAGGGAGTTAAAATATTCAAATTAAATATATATATATATATAAGTAAATGAATGTACTTAATTTAAATTTTTATTATAAATCATAATCAACCCGATATTTTTAATTAACCAACTCATGCATTCTAAAAATTTAGTGAAACCATAATATTATTAAATTTATCACCAAAAAAATACGATTAAAAAAATAATAAAAAAATATATAATTAGTTCTGTTATACGATTGAGGCACCCACTGAAGTTAAAGGAACTAAAAAAGATAAAATATGCATGTAAATATGCATGAAAAAAATGTTAAATATGCAAAAGATTTATTTTAGTTGTAAAAAGAAAATATAATTATATGCAAAAACTAATATAATGAATGTATGCAAAATAATTAATTTATAATAATAAAAATGTGGTGAAAAATTGATTGCTGATTGGTATTATGACATCTTATTGCACTGGAAAAATAGTTAAAAATATATATTTTTAGTAATGGTGAAGTTAAATACGAAATAAATATGTTTCATAATACCTTTTTTTTTCTTAAAATTTTCAACTGAAAATGACCGGTGGTTATTTGAAAGTTTTTATATCATGAAAAACTTCTTTTAACGTCAGTCGTCATGGGTCAGCGTATTTTTAAAACTTGGTCAATGTCTGTCAATTCATCCGGCAGTCCTTCTATTGATTCGCTATTTCCAGTCAGTATCATAGAAATTTCCATCATGCATGGTTTTTGTCCCAAGACATTTCTTAATTTTTAGTGAATAGCAACTTACTTCATTAGATACTTCTTCTATTTTATTTTTCGTTTGCATAATTATTTCTTATCATTTTCATACGCGCGATTTTCGATTTATATTGTTTAAGCACATATGCACGATGCACCGATCGCATAAGTCATGCGTACCATCGTCGATCCGGCGCGTATGAATTTAAATAATGTAAATAAAAAAACGCCCGTAGGTATAGAACGCGTTGTGAAACGGACCTGACAATGGCAATAAATAACTACCTATTCATTAAATAATGAGTTTTTCATTAAATATTGTTTAATATACATAGGTTAAGAAAAAAAAAGAATCGATTTTCTTAGAAAAGTATGATACATGATCTTTTTTTATTTAAAATTGACAAAATATGCAAAATATGTATTTTAAATTTTCGATTTTTTAACTCAACTCACATTTAAATAGTTTGGATGTCTAGCTTGGTCTGTTATGATACATTATTATATACTGTAATCTATATGGACTATGAAATTTAATTTAGAAGTTCTGTATTTTAGGAATATAAAGTAAAATGATGAAACAATTATATGAAATAGACAATAGTATTTCAATGGGCAGTGGACAGTGTTCCTGAGAAAGAGAAAAAATCACTAGTTTCAGAAGATACTAAAACTGTTTAATTTGACTCTTTGCTTATTATTGCATTTATACTGTTTATGTTTTAATCTAATTTTAAAAATCAATCTTAATATTTTGAATTTATTGTTTTGTTATTTTAAATAATTTGTGACCAATATCATATTAAAATGAATAATCATTGTGCTCTTTCTTACATACCTACTGAAATATTATGTAGTTGCACATATTAAAATAATAAATTAATAACTTTAATACCAAATATCTTAAATATAACAATAATTTTTTTGCATATGTATGTTGTATAATGTATATAGTATATATCATTTTGTAATTATATTTTACGAAAATAATTTTTTGATAAATAAGGTAAAATTCTAAAAAATGTATTTACTTTATATTTAAGAAGACAATTTAACAAATTAAAATGTAGTAAACTATTTTAATGTTACTACATCCGGTAAATCAGGCTGAAATGTGTCATACAGATAGCTGTTTAGTTTATGACAGGTATCCGGTCAATTCATCGCGGTAAAATACATGGCGAAACATCATGGGTCAAATTCATCGCAAACCACAGTTAAATTAAATAACTATAAAAAAAAAAAAAAATAGTATTTTTATCTTAATAATTTCATTTAAAAATAATTAATTCTTAAATTATAAAAATGCCTTCAAATAATTGTTTGGTCAAAGTGAGTTATTGTATTTATATATAAATGTTAACTATGACACTTTTTCCTTCTAGATAAAATAATTTTATTGCTATAAAACATATGTTAAGTTAAATACAAAATATGAATAGTAAAACGAAATATATACATAGAGTATATATATACTTGTAACAGTTGTAACTCGTTTAATACAATATAAATTGAGAATATTGACAGTATACTTGATAAGGTCTTACGATTATTATTATTATTATTACTTATTTACTATTTATACTTTGTATTTAATTTCACGTATATTTTATAGCAATAACATTATATTACCTAGAAGGAAAAATTGTCATAGTTAACATTCATTTATAAATACAATAACTCACTTTGACCAAACAATTATTTGAACGCATTTTTGTAATTTAAGGATTAATTATTAATAAGTGAAATTATTAAAATAAAAATATTAGTTGTTTAATTTAACTGTGGTTCTCGATGTATTTTACCACAATGAATTGTTCGTGATGAATTGACCCTTATGACGTAAGCGTCCACTAAGAAAGGATTTTTCGAAAATCCATCTCTAGGGGGTGAAATAGGTAGGGGTTGGAAACTTAAATGTATAATCAATGCACAACGTAAACCACTTGACGAATCGGGCTGAAATTTGATATACACATCCACTAAAAAATTTAAAAAAATTCCATCCTACATTTATTGTGATTAAATGGGATTATTAAAAACAGCAATGAGCTTGGAAAAAAAAATGAAGAAAGTCCCATGCCATGAATCACAAATATCAATATTAATTAATATTTATTTTATACAATACAATACAAATTATACGAACATTTTAATCGTTATTCCGGGTGATTGGACTTGAAAAGTCATTGCTTCCACTGCGAGTTAAAACCAAAATTATTTTCCCGAGCAACACCAGATAATTCTGCTAATATAGTTGAAGAACGTCCAAACAATCAATGTCGACATTTTGTCATTACTTATGGTGTTTAATCTACTTATAATAAACAACCAAACACAACGAGAACTAATATAATAAATTGTAATTTCTATTGTTTCTAATAAATTCATTATATTTATTAGTAATTTTACCCTCATTTCTTAGTAATATTATTTTCAGTGCCGCATCATTCGTAGCTACAACTACGGATCAATCTGCGTATATAATCTCTTGAGGACCCTCTCGTATTGAAAAGTGCTTTTAATGTACCTATATGATTTTGGTCCAATATTATTTTGAATTTTTAAATATATAGGTAGTAGCCTAGTGTATAGATATGTACCTAAATTCACAATCACAAATACTATTATTCCAGTAACTTATAATATTAATAATTTTAATGTAAATACGAGTATATTCTATAGGTACAACATAAAATATGTTAGTTAAAAATATTTTTAATTTCAGTTTTATTAATATATCAGAAAATAAAATTTATAAAAAAGATATTAGAATATACGTATATAAGAATATATAGATGTAGATAATAAATACAAGATATAAGAATTTATAAGAAAATGTATTAGAAAAATATCCAATATACTAAAAATTTGTGGCGCCCTTGAAATATGTGCCCTTGGCACAAGTTTAGATTACATTTGCGTATATCCACCTATACCTTTCTCACAGACTACAGTCACAAACACCATTCAAATACACATACCTTATTATTTCTCAGATATTTAATAATATTACGGGCGTGTGTTTTAAAATTGAAGTATTTAAAAAAAATTGGAAAGGAATTTACCTATTAACTTACCAATGCGTTTCTTAATTCATGCTAAGTAATTGTTATCTATATTCTATATAGTAAATAATGTAATTTATTTATTCTATTTGTTGAATATTTCTTTAAAATTATAATTAATTATTATTACAATACACAGGAAAATCCAACGTTTTGATTAAAATATAGCGTTTTATACTGAACTCATCCAAACAAATAAACAATACTTCTGTTTATTGTAGGTATTGTTTGTCTCTCTTGACGACTAAACTTAATTCCAGCTGTTTCTTGAATTTTTGATGTTAGTTAATTAGTTCTAGTCGACACTTTGATAGCAAACAGCGATTCTGTGAGCACACTTTTAAATAGTCAATTCGTATTTTATAATAATTGTGTTTATATTCATCATTAGCTATTGTTCTAATTTATGTATCTCGTGTGAAATCTGTTTTTCAAATACATTTTTGTTATTAATACTTCAGGCTACCTTTGCACGATTCAAAATTGCTCGAGAGATGGTCTAGAGCCTTACAAATCGAAAATTGGAAACCGACGGGAAATTGTATAGTGTGTTGCAAACACTTTCAAAAAGATTACCCAACGTCTCCGTCCAGAGTTCCGTTAGGGAACTCAACAGATTTGTTGCGCGACTCGATGCTAGATGATTCAAAACATAAACCATGTTCTACGATCAATAAAAAGTGAGTATCATAAAATATATCGAGTACCTATATTTATGCATAACATTTTAATGTCATTATATTAAATAGCGATTGTATTATTCGTTGCACACGGGACAGGGAGGTGCGGTAGTAGGATAACAAAATATTTTTTGTGGGACACTGCAGTACTTCAAAAAACAAAACATAAAGTACCTATATTCCAAAAAAGGTAAACCTCTTACTTGAATACAAAATTAAAATAATGTTAATTTTTTATACATTTGCCAATACCTTTCTATAAAATATAAGTGTAAATAATACATGTCTATACAAATTAGTGTGACAATAATAATCATAGTAAAACAATATTTCAACTTATTCACAATGGAAAACAAATAATATAGTTTAATATTAATTATTAATAAAAAGGATGATAGTATATAAATATCTATGTATGTGTTGATATGTCTTTCAAATATCCATTACTTGAAACATAATATTTTAATAAAGATATTACCACAAGATTACATAAATACTACCACTACTACATTTAAACTATTGAAAAGCTTTGAACATAATACGCTCCTTGAGTTACCTGTATTATAAAAACAATTGGCTCATATAAAGGTTAATTTTAATAGAATGTATGTGTAGTGTGTACTGTACCTGATTATGATTATGTGTGCATTTTAAACGTAGAAATATTTTTAAATTTTTATTTTGTTATCGTCTCACTACTCAAGTATGTCATCTCCATTCATAATCATAAATATATCTCGTTTATTAATTTGTTTTATTATTTACATCTCAAAATAATCCTTATTGTGAAGTTACCAAAGTTATAATAATAATATGCGTAATCATATTGTGGCCGACGGATTCTTCGTAACTCATCACTCATGTGAGTAATATGAGTATATATATAATAAAATATTAAATATATAAAAAATACAAAAGGTCGCCAACCTATGGGGCGAAACTATACGGTCGAATCACAGTAGAATTTTTTCAAAAATACAAGTTCCATCACTGAAGTGAACGATGCATTTCTTTAAAATAATAGTTATCATGATAGTTAATAATTTAGGTAGTCGCCGAGTTTCTTATAAAGATTAACTATATATATATCATATATGGAGCATTGGAGCGCGATCAAGAACTTGGGGTACCCATCGACCGTCCAGCATGGCGTACCGCTATTGTACGGCGGGTATACGTCCCAAGCAAGTTCTAGGTTGTTGCCTTGTTGGCTAGTATTACTCGGCTTGCAAAACGCTGGGACATCTAGGTATTTACAACACGTAAATATTTAATAAGAGAAAAACAGAAAAATTGTTTCTGCCGGTGAATCTGTCTTTGTCAAACACATTTGCAATATAAGAATTTAAACGTTTTTTTTGTCAAACGTACAGATTGATATAGTGAAACAATAAAAACTCTGAAAATATATTTGAATATATTAAACAGTCTACTAGAAATCGAACAGTCCACATTTTTTATTTTAACTTCTCGAAAAATTGAAATATGACAGTTTTTTGATAACTCTTTTATAATAATATGATGATTTTAGGATTATGGGGGATAATAATATAATATTAAGAATGCAAATTGATCGATCTCTAGTTTACTTGAGTACTTGATGACAAATTCAAATCTGTTTTCAGAATCCTTATCACTTCACTGTATCAACCGGTACGTTGGACCCATAGACATATATAAATATACAAATATATATCTATATATGTTTATATATGTCTGGTTGAACCAAAAATACTTCTGAATTCTAATGGTACCCGTGTGTTAGACAAATAGAAAATCACTGCCACCAATCCCCTTAATCCTAAAAAGTATTATTTCAAACGCACAGAAGTTGCTTTTTAATTCAAATCAGTGGCAGTGTGTTAAAATTCAAAATATAAATTACTTACCATTTTTAAATAATAAATATACTCGTTTTCTCGTTGAAACGTTGAACGCTATGTCGTTGCCCTTGTCCGTAGAAAAATGATAATGTTATATTATAATATATATATTATATTCAATATTGTGACAACAGAAATAGGGAATGTAGTATGTGGCATGTGCGATTGCGATAATAACGTGAACGGTCTAGACTCTACTTATCTATGGCCGACACCAACGCAATTAGAAATTACAAAACTATAAATAGAATTGACCGAAAACTAATAACAATTTTACAAAACATTATAATCTATGAAAGAAAATATGTAATATTTTTCTCCAACCTTTTTTTTTTCCATAGATAGAGCCATTGCCCATTGTTCCCATGGCCCCCCTTCTATCCGCGCCTGCTACCATCAAATCATTCCGCCTTCGGCGCATTTGTTAGTTTATGTCTTTATGAATAATCCGATAGTTATAAACTATCGACTAGTTCGAATAGTTCAATAGTTTTCATTCGGTTATGGCGGTTATGCCCATCATTATATTACAGTCTAGTCACATTACAACTTGGTACTTACTACGTTAGTAACATTTACACGTTACAATCTTACGTTGAATAAGTAAGTTTCTTCTTAGTTTAGGGTTGCCATAAGGGTTTCAGTACTGACTGCGACACTTATCAAAATAATTTCTATACATTTTTTTTCCGATATTATTTATTATTTGTGAATTTTATGTAATAGAATTTAGAGTAACATAGAAAAAAATCAACATAGTATAGTATTTACAGTTCATATGATTGCATAATTATTTTACATCATATTTTTACTTGTAACATACTGACATTCACACATTTATATATCAAATGAATGATTAATTTGATTAATTGATTACATTTTAATATACATTCCATACAAGTCTTTTTGAAAATAAATTTATGTGTTGAACGATATAATATATATTTATGATGTGTGTGTGTGTGTGTGTTAGACGTAAGTATGTATAATTCAGACTTTATAAAATCCTGTTTGATTTTAGCTAAGTTTAAAAAAAATAAACTATTATAAAATTCTTAGGCATTATATTACATATTATATATTACCTAAATACTTTTTAGAATATCTAACGGAATTTTAGCAATATGTTAAAATGATTTTCAATATTATATTATGTTTTAATAGAAATATAGAATAATATTATAATGTTTTTAATTTTATAATAAAAACAAATTATTTATTTTTGATGATGACAATTGGATACAAATAAATATTATTTTTACTATAATACTACATGTTACAGCAAATAAAACTAGAATGGTATTGACAGTTTTTTATTTTAACACTTAGGGGTTCCATGTTTATTTTGTAAATTCTTACCTACTCGATTATTGAGTAGCATCAGTTCGCAATGCAATTTAATTTTCTGGTATTTTATAAAAATTCTTGACTAACAGCGAACTGAGACCTAGAATATCTAAAATGGTGTTTATTTTACCTATATTAGATTTTTTTAATGCTTAATTACTTTGAAAACGTTCCATACTAAAATTTGTCATGTATAGTCAGTACCTAAACAAAAAATCAAATGAATAGTGACTAGATATATACTGTTGAAGTAATACACCATACTGAAAATAGTTTGAACCCAATAAAACTTATGAAACTATAATAGTTAAACAGTTAACTAAAATACAACAGAAACAAATAAACTGATCATATTTAATTAATTACCATTATTTCATTTGTCTGTCCAATATCTGTGTATAATTCTAATTTAGAGATAAATATAATGCCTAACTCGGATAAGGCATTTTATAATAATATAATGTATAATTATAATATATAATGCCTAGGTAATATATATATTATACAACCTAACCAAGACTGACAATTTCAGCTGTTTTATAAAATGCTATGCATAATATATAATGCCTGATTTATACTTACTGCTGTTAATATATATATATATATATAATAGTAATAATAAAGTATAATACTAAAATTCCATCAATAATGTTTTGGCTATGTATGACTCTACTATTCAAAAATGTCAAATATTCGCTGTAAAATTAAATGTGTTTGAAAGAATAAAATAGTTTTATAAACATAATTTACAATGTATGCCTGTATGGTATTCTATTTATACTAAACAGGACTTTTGGGAGGTATTAATAGGACAATAGGAACAAAAGTTATACATTGATAGCATGTCTTAGTGTACTGGGTTATATGGCAACTTTATCTTAGTGTTAATAAGCTCTATTGGTTTATTTGTATGTATTTTTGTTGTTTCTGTTAATATAGATATGGAACAATGTAGTATTAATTATGAATCTATACTGAATGTAGATGATTATACGCTTGTAAAAAATATTTTTAAGCAGTATAATTTGAATTGGAAAAATGATGATGAAGTAGATCAAGATTTATTTTCAAATTTGAAAAATCTTGAGTAAGCTTTCAATTAAAAATTATAAACGAGAAATACAAGTTATTCTATAATACATAGTAAAAAACAGTATAAATAGAATTATTAGAGATCTGTATGATCAATGATGGCCCAAATTGGATGTTTCAAACTTGGTAAAATTAGGTGATGAGTCCCATTCTCCAATGAAACCCCAATTTGATTCATTACACAATATCTACAAATTCAAGTTATATTAATAAAATTATACATATGCTTAAATTGTTTGATATTAAATCATGTAAATTTGGCTGCTGTAGAATTTATAAAGTTACGCAGAATATGAAAACTTCAATTATTGTTGTCACATAATCTAGATTTTAAAATCAATGCATATCTTATACCTCACTTTGTATTAATAATTTGTAGTAACATATTGTTAAATAACTTTAAAATATCAAATATTTATTTGGCAACTGCCTTTAGCTATTTTTATTATGTAATGTAAATAAATAAAATTACAATAAATTACTAAGTATTTTGTTTTATAAAAGCATGTGCTGTCCGTATTATACAGCCAATCTAACTATCTCAAATATTATCTATATCGAATTAATGAATTACAAAATTTCTATGTGCAAATAGATTGATGGGCATAGGTTTTCCGAAATTTTATTGTAAATCTAAGTTAATGTTTTAATATTTGGTTGTAGAAACTTATTAATTGGAACAATTTTATTTTTAGGGATTTTGAACAAGGTTGCTTTGTTCAAACTTGCAAGTCACAAAAAGATGTACCGCTTTATAGGTTTCCATATAATAATGAACGTTTATTACACATCTGGTCTAAAAGAATTGGATTAAGTACATTATATGATTTGGAATTGTATTTAAATATTACCATTTGTCAAAATCATTTTCATGAAAATTGTTATAACAAAACTTCATTGCAATTAAAATCCAATGCAATTCCATCTATAAACCTAATTGGTAAGTATTTACTATTAATTTGAAATTAATTAATTAATTTTTCAGTTTAGTGATTAATGTTTATTGCCCTATATATATATACATACATATCGTCAGTCGTCACTTTAAAATGTTATTACTATTTTGCATTTTAGTATTTTACTTTTCATTATTTATTATTATTTTTTTAATATAATTAAGTTTAGTAGTACAGTAGTAAATACTACACTACAACAAAATTGTATTAATTTTTAGTTTTACTTTTGGAACTCGAATTTGAAATTTTATTTTATTGTTGAAAAAAAAACAAATCAAAATACCCATCTAGTAAACCAATTTAGAAAAATTATAGTTTCTAAATATCTCATGAAAGATAAAAAAAAAAATCCGAATAGAACAAAAGTTATTTCATTTGTCAAATAAATCTAAAACACTTATGTATACTATACAGAGTTAGTATTCTTTAAGCATACTCAACCCTAATTAATGCTTAAATTATGCATTGGTTTAAATGAAAAATGAATGCATACTATAAGACAATATATTCTTATACATAGATGTATCTCTTAAGGAAGTATCTTGGACAATATCAACTTTTGTTTTTCAAATATGGTACAATTTTTTTTAGACAAACATTTAGTGAATTTTCTTGAAATGTCTGTTATGTGTCATAATTTAGACCAATACTTTTAAAATTATTCAAACTTGAAGTTGCATATGAAAAGTATAAAATAATTAAACTATTGATTATATTTTATTGTCATTAAATCTTTAAGATTTTGCAAATAATAAATATAATATAATACATAACTTGGTGTGTGTGTATAAAGTATACACAAATAGATATTATTGTTTATTTGTATAGATAAATTAATATTGAATATTGATCTATACAGTTTTTAGATATTATAAATATTTCATATTTTCCATACGCAGTTTGATATTTGTACAATTCCGAAAGAACTAATCCAAATTCTAGATACCATGTCAATGAAAAATTCCAGATAAAATAACCGAATAATGAATTATTTGTGTAAAAATTATGTTTCCAATATAAAAACAAAAGTTGATAGAGGATGCCACTCCCGCATGTTTTGTCTCTATCTGTATTACAAACATACAACATAACAAATTTGCTTTCAATAGTTCAAGTGTTGTGTTATTAGTTTTAATATTAGCTATGACATACATTAGTGTAAACTCACTTATTATTAAAATTCTCGGGGGAAACATTATCTGTTTTTTGTTGTATGGTTTATACAATATTTTAATTTTCAAGCTACGAGTTTTAATTTATGTTATAATTTTTCACAAACTTATAACTTGATTAAAAATTTAAATTTTGTAAAAAACCGACCAACAAAATACAGATAATGTTCTTCCTAAGAAGTTTTGATAATAGGTTAGTTTGCACTAAAAGTGTAGGTATCAACACTGTATTTGAACTGTATAAAGCAAATTTCGGTGTTTTAGGCCTATGTTTGTAAGATGGAGACACCAATATCGGATGTGGTATTCTTTTACAATGCAACAAATTTATTTATCGGAAAAAATAGTTTATTTATTTTTGTATTTATATGGATTAACAACAAATTAAATTTAACTTATTATACTAATAATTTAATAAAATAAAATAAAATAGAATATCGAGAAAAATTTATGGTATCTAACTAAAATAACTAGTATTTGATTATTGCACCATAGTCGCTTTGGAACATAGTGGTTATTCACAGATTCACATCCAATGAAAAAATAGTCTTGTAGTACACTGACATTTTTCATAAATCAGAATTTAAGCATAAAAAAAGAGTGAGTATGTTAAAGTATAAAGAATGATATATTTGTTAAAAATCTAATTATTAAACATGTTATCAAATTCTTTAAACACCATTTTAAATTTGATAATTTTTTTTGGAAATGAACTATGTATTAAATCTTTTTCTTTTTCTTTTTAGATTATTCAGGACCTCCTGACGATTGTTTCTTGATACCTTTAAATTCTGTAGATAATTCAAGTAAGCTTTTTATTTTTTTAAACTAAAATGGTTTTCAAGCCATACTCTGTAAGAATTTTTGAAAGTTATAATAGTAAATTTACACATTTAAAAATCAATTAATATTTTAAAATATAGTTTTTTAAGACTTATTTCTTTAAGGAGTTAGAGAGAAACTTTACCTTAAACTAATCTGAATGCCATTTTTAACCAAAATAGATAGACCAAAAGTTTCATACTGTTTGCTATTAACTTATCTGTACACATGTATAATGCATAATACTCTAGCTTTTGCCACCTGGCTTAGCCAGTAATATGACTTAATGAATTATACTGATTTATAATCTTCTAATCTCATAAATCAAATAAAACCTAAAGGTATAGAATAATTAAACATGTGTATATAGTATAATAATGTGTTATAATATTTATATGTGTATCTAATATTATGATTTCCAATATCAGAGAAAATGTAGGTACCAACATATTTTATAATTTCTTTGTGTGATTTAATGGTTGCTAACCTTATTGTACTGTAATAATAGATAAGATAAAGTTAACATTTTATTGCACAGTGCACTATTTCTTTTATATATTTTCATTTAGTTCGCATTAAACATTCAACATCTAACATTTTTGTTATTTTAGCGATGACTTCAAATGGTGATCATACATGGGGATGGTTAGGTAGTACTGAACAATTTGGAAGACTTCCAGAGTTGAATGAGTTTATAGTAATACCTAAATCCCAGATACGAGAAGAAAAATATGCTTGCTCTACTAATGCTGCTCATTGTTTAATTTATGCAGAAAATAGTGAAAAAGTATTTGGTATTTATAACCCTCGAGCAACAATTCTTGTAAGTAGAAGAAGAAAATATGTATAAAAAACATTGTTAATTTCAAATATTTATATGGTATAGATGCAATTAAGATATGATGGTTATTTTGGATTTCCTGGTGGATTGATTGATACCAATGAGGATTTTGTTAATGCAGTCAACCGAGAAATGGCTGAAGAAATTAATTTAAATACAGATCTTCATTCGATCACCAATGATGATTATATTATATCTCATTGGAGCGAGAAAAAAAAACTAGCTTTACACTTTTACAAATTTAAAGTAACATTGCCTGAACTGGTTGAAATTGAAAAACGTGCTTTACTTGCACGGGATTATGGAAGCGAAGTAACTATATTCAAATTTTACAAATTAAATAATATATATATATTATTTATTTAATAGGTGCTTGGAACTGTCCGGGTTCCCTTATACACATTGGGTGATCATTACCGAGGATTTCCTGTGTTCTTGAAGAATAACTTTATTGGTTGTTCACGGGAACAGCTTATTGCTGCACTTTCTATATTAAATATTATGAAACCGGAAGAAATTAATTTGGCTTTAAATGCAATAAATATATAATTGTTTGACATGTTTTAATGTTGAGTCTTATTTTTTCTTTTACACAAAAATAAAAAATCTTATGAAATAAAATAAATCGTGTTATTAAGGGGCAAATGTCTTGAATGAAACTGGATGACATTCCAAAGTATTAAGATTTAGTAATACACAAGTTTGTGTTAGTGAAAAAGATGGTACACTTATAAGTTGAGTGGGTTTTCCTGAAATAATAATTTCCATTTTTAATATAAAGTAATTAAAACATTTTTTAGTAAACAATAATTACCATTTATATTTGTTTTGAGTGATGTTTGAAATGATGTTTGATTTGATACAAAAAATACATCTGGCATTTCTTGGATAATAAAAGGATCTTGGCCCTCAAATGGATAACATGCTAATTAATAATAATAAGTAATTATTTTAGATATTTTAATATATTAAATGAATCAAGTGAAATTAATTTTTACTTACGAATTGTATCTGGTGCAGACGGTATTAGATGACCCCAATCCAATATTTTATCCATTATATTTATTGGATCCTCTAAATTAGTAAATCTAAGAACATCTTGAACTGTTTGTCCGGATGATCCCATCACCAAGTGACCTTCAATTTCAAACTTATTTGGATTTGTCACTCTATGGAAATTTGAGTACTGAGAAGCCTATGTAAAATAAATGAATGATTATTGATAGATAATTTTTATCCGGTATATAAATGAATGAGATATACAATGGCTTGTACAGTTGCATGTCACCAATTTACTTCTTTAGATTATTTACAATAACAAAAAATTTAATTTAATAGAAATGGCCAATTGATGAGGAACTGTTCAAAAAAAGTAAGTACTAAATATAATTAAATCATTTTAGTGTATAATTATTACTTACAATAGTAAAATATAAATTGTTATCTATGAGTATTTGTTTGTACAATACCTAACAAAAACGTTTTGACACAATACATTTTTTTGAAATACTTTAACTCAAAAATAAAAACACGCAAATACTTGAAATTTTCACCAAAAGTTTATATAAGCGTTTTCTATACATGGTTAAGTTTTTGAATTATTTTAACCTATTTATAGACAATTAAAATTTTCAATTTTACTGGCAATTTTTATAAAATATTGATAAAAAAAAAAAATGTTGTTGGCACAAAATACTTAAAATTTAATAGAATATTCCACAGAAGTTGCTTTTACTGTCATTCAAAATGATTGAAATACATGGGCATAATTATTTTTATAAGCATTTGAACAACAAATATTGAAATAATATTAAAATTTAAATACAAAATAATATATTAAATATATCTATTACAGACTAACAAATCATCTCTATTCAAAATCTTTTTTCATATGTAATGATACCCAGCATTACATTCAGATTAAATACATCCATTATAATGACCTAGTCCACTCCGGTCCCTACCGTACATCAGAGTGATTCCCCTTCCTGTTCTTTTTTTTCTTTTGGCTTTTGTGTGAAAGCACTAGGTTAGCCTTTTAACAAGAGTATTAACCTAAATATTTTATATCTGAAGAAATAGGAATACTGTGCTTCTTGAAAATACAAATGGAAGGTATTCAGTATTTCCTTCACTTGTAATCAAAATAATAAAAACATTTAATTACTTACTTTAGGGAATAAACATTTATGAAATGCTTGTTGTGGTAATGTTCTATCTGTTGGATCAAATTCTCCAGGCATAATTTGTACATCTACAGTTGACTAGAAAATTAGAACCGATAGTCAAAATTAAAGTGTGTATCAAACATAATATACACTATTCAGTATTCTTACAACTAACTGAAGTAATAGGTCATCTAACTGTTTGATTGCTTGTATGTCTCTAGGAAAATCATCTATTTTGTCCCGGTAATTCGGCTTTTTCATGGGAGTACTCCTTATACTATTTCCTATTAAATTGTTTTACATATTATGTACATTGAAACACATTTGTTATATAAATAGAAACAATGAAACAATTACCAGCAATAATAACTTGAACAATTTTGGAAACTTTACAGTTTTCCTTTTCATCGCCTAATAAACCAAAAATCCAATCCACAAATAATTGTACTTGAAAATGTGTACCAACATTGGTGGATAATTCTAAACCACTAATTAGTACGAGAAACCTAAAAAATATTTGTTTTACAAGAATTGAAAAATTAATTAAAATATACAGAATTGATTAATATAAAAGTATAATTACATTATACAAATGATTTCCTAAACCAGAGAACCCTAGACTATGGATCATGTTATATTTTTTATAATTATTATTTAATATTAGATAACTATGTAATATTGTATTAAAATATATTATATCAATTATATATAAAGCTAAAGATTAAACAATTTATTTTATGAGGAAATACAAATTTTTTTTTTCTACAATATTATACATTGATTATTATTTTTCGTTGATGTTCAAATTCAGTTTTATCATAAATTGTTATCTGTGAGTATGACAATTAAGAGATTGATGCGACCGTGTAAACCCAATGCAACCAAATTAATAATAACTAAAAAGATTGCTATTTATTTGAAACAATTTACTAAAAAAAAAAACATATTCATTAAATTAATCTTGATTTCCCATGGACGCACTAAAATATCCTTAGAGATATTAGTATAAAATCTTTGTCAGATGATTTCAGAAGTGTAACACATCTGTCATAGTGAATTTAAAAAAAGTAAGGCCATTCCTACCAATTTGAGAAACTTTGTGAAGAAATGGGTAGTATTCAAAAATCACTTCTTCACACAGAGGTACATTGGCTTCCAAGGGGAAAAATTCTAATAAGACTTACCATATATTATTTGGACAAGAAATACGTAAATTCTTACATAAGATGTTAATTTTAAAACTTACATGCTTATAGCAGATATATTTTCAAAATTAAACAAACTCAAATTATATTTGCAATTAAAACCAAATTCGAGTATTTATGAAATAGAATTTCCAGCAAAACCAAATTATGGAGAAAATCAATATTGTCACTCACTATTCTCAAGCTAACAAATTTTGAAGTGGACATCAATGCAGTGATGAAAAATTGAAATGCCTTTATTTTATATAAATACTTGTTTTTTTTTTACCAACTAAATAAATAATTATGAAAATTCTTTCCAAGAGAAATTTTCTCTTCAAAACGAAAAAAAATTAAATTTATGGTTTTTTTATATTTAAATGTTTGTCGTTAGCAAATGATCAACAAGCAAAAAAAAAGTCATTGATTAGTGGTTTAAAAAATCCAAAATAGTTGTAAAAAATTTAAAAACCTTGGACTTAAATTATTACATTTAAATAATTGATGAATGCCAAACCTGTCAACTCCAGAGCTACGGCTTGTAAATATTTTAGGAACTGAAGGTGTAGGCCAACAAAAATCAGTTACACAAAACTTTCCACTTTCTTGAGGAATACCTTTGACTGCAATAATACATCCAGTCATTATATTATTAAGACATAATGCATTATCATTCAGTCCATCCAGTTCTAAAGGTATTCTTTGTAATTCATCTTCTATTATAACTTCATCCGTATCAGAAACGAAATGGGTTCTAGGCGGTTGCGGTATTAAATTATTCTACATACAAAAAAACATAATAATCATACATTCACATGAAATCTGATTGATGTATAAATATGTATCAAATTTAATATTACTTCTTCACTGATTTCTTTCAAAATACTAGGCTTAAGTTCTTGATGCTTAAATAATGTACCAATTATAATACAATCTTGGCCAACTTTATCATGTAATTCTGATAGCTTATAAACATTACATACATCACCTAAATAAAACAAACCTTTATCATGCAAATCAACTAATAGTTTGATAAAACAGAATTAAAAATAGTATAATGCTTAATATACATATGATAAAACCCGTGTTGGATTAGTTACTTTTAAAAAGTAATCAAGTTCCTTTATTCGTTACTTAGAGACACAAGTAATGAAGTTACTTTACTCGTTACTTAAATGAAATTGTAATGTAATTACTTTACTTTTCAAATATAAAAGTAACTATGTTACTTTCTCGTTACAATTTTTTTTTTATTGTTAAGCAATTGTCATTCAATAAGCAAAGGAACTAAAAATATACTATCTACAGAAAATATGGTATAGTATGAAAAAAATGTTTAGTTAATAACATAAATATATAATTATGTATTTATACGTTCCGTGTGCCTAACTATTTAATATTTAGAAGAATTTTAATTAAATAATAAATGTAATTCACTATTCTCAAAATTTACGGCTTAATATTAAACACATCAAAACCATTGAAAACGGAATATTGTGGAGAGTTGGTTAAAACGCGGGTATATATTTTTAAGATTTTTTTTTTTAAATTCGCAATAGGTACTAAAAAATTTAAAACTGTAACGCGTTATTCTGTGTAAATTACTTATCAAAAGTAATTTTCATTACATTTTCATTATTTGAAAATAATTGTAATGCAATTACGTAACATGTTACAAAGTAACGGTGTTACAGTAACGCATTACTTACGTTATGTTACTACCCAACACTGGATAAAACCAATTTGTTAAAGATGGTGAGCAATAAACGAAATACATCATTTGTTGTAGCATTATAATGTAATAAATAACAATAAATTGCCATGATTTATACTAAATGACTGTTAGAATTAAGGAAAAATATGAAATGCAAAATCTATCTTACCCCATTTTTGTTGTACTTTGCCAAGAAGGATACCTCTCATCTCCACTAGCCTGTGGGCATAAATATGCGCAAACTGTCTGGTATAGTTGACATCTTTTAAGTGGTACACCGACGACAAGTCTCTGAAGTCGAACGTCGGCCGTTCGAGTGCCGATTGCTCATAATCGCCAACGAGCTGGGGCATTTTTACAATGTATGACAGAATGTAATAGAAATTATAAATACAATGTGTCACTTAGAACGTAGGTAGTGAAAAGACGAGCTTTTCGCGGGGCATCAGAGTCATCAGACCCTAAATGGCAATGGGTTTATTAAATATATTCCCGTATAAAACGGGAAAACAGAAAAATTTAACGTCCAATGCGAATAATGTAACTATGTCGAACGAGCGAATTATTCCCAAATCATTTTCAAAACAATTATTAATATTATTCTAATATGGACTCAAAACACTTGAAGAGAAAAAAAAATTATGAATATGAAGTATGAAAATAAACCAATTAATAATAGTTTTTTATCATCGCGGTTGCAGTGCCCGAATGAGCGGGAAAAACGAGTTCGGTAAGCTCGGTTAGAAGTTGGTACCGGGGTCCACGAAAACACGGTTACGGGCAATTATTGCAATTTCTTTGGGTTTCCGAAACATCAATAATAATAAAATTGAAAAGAAAATTTTTGGTGATAAGAATAAAAATTCATTTGATAACCGGAATCGGGAAGTTTGTGTCCATTGTTTATGTTTTCCCTACGCCTAAATGTGTGCTACGTCCAAAACTAAATGACCGATTGTATTGCGTACGACCAGTCGTGTTTTAATTATGATCACATAGGTCGTACGACAGTTGACGTCCGAAATATTTTCACCCTTGCTCATACATGGAGACCAATTTCGCTGAAGTCGAGCACAGAGCTATCGAGTACCTGAACCACAAACAATGGAGCAACGCGTTTTTCTGTTTTGACCAGTTGCTAGAGAATGCGGTGGCCAAGAGCTTGCCGTCGGAGCGCTTCGTCGGCTACCTTTTGGGACGGTCTCAATGCAATCTGGAACTGAAGAAGTATGATGATGTCATACATGATTGTCGACACATCATATCCATGCTGACCGATGATGAAAATGCGTACAGCTCCCGTGTTCGCCGCAACTTGGTCAACGCATTGTTTGCATTGAAGAGGTATGGTGAGGCTGAGCAAGCTGCCCTAGAATGGGTGGTTAGATCGGAAAACAGCAGTGAGGCCAAAAAAATGTTGGACACTGTGCGCTTAGTATGGAGCATGTCAAAAGAAGATATTCCAACGCCAGTCCAGACATTGGAAGATCAATTGAACCAGATCAATGAAGACCTGTTGTTTGGAGATAGGCTGGACTCTTGGATTGCAACAGGAGTCAGGGAACAAAGTAGAAGGAATAGAAAACATCCCGTTGAATTGGTCGATGATGAAAAAATGAGCAGCCAGTTATTCGAGCCTTGTCTTGATGTTAAAACTATTGGCATTCACAATTTTGAGAGAAATAGTCAATTCTTTGAACGATTTAATGGAATTGGTTAGCATTAATTTATTTTTACAACATATGGTGTCTATTTTGCAACTGGTTAAGACATTATTTTGTTCTTAGGTCAAGAGAATGGAGTGGCAAATTCTAGTACAGCAAAGCATAATGGTGAATCATTTGATTTAAGAACAAATTATCAATCAAAAGTCACAGAAGTTTTCCAAGAATCTAGTGAGTATTTTATCAATGTTTAAAGTATCTAAATTGAATAAATAAAATTTAGTTATTGAAGTAGTTTCTTTCATAATTTTGATTGTTCTACATACATTTAGATAAGATTTATATTTAGTAATTTTTGTGTTTTTTGTTTTGAACATTTTATAAAATTCTATTATTAAAAGTTTAAAGCTTGTTTATTAAAATAATTATTTAAATTTATATTTTAATATACATAATATACAATTTATAATAAAAGTATAAAATATTTAATTATATGTTTATTTTAATAATGAATACTTAATTTGTTACAATGAATTTATTTTATTAGTCAATTATACACGAGTACAGTTGGTAGAATTATTATATACCTACTACATAAGTAATTATTATTTTCATAAAAACAATTTTGCTAAAGTAAACCAATCATCTTTTTATTTTAGTTATTGATATTAGTTTAATAAAAATTAAATTTTGTTGTAAACTATAAACAATAATTCAACTATTTGATACATACAGTTGATTTTGTTATTTATTTAAAAACTATATTTACCTTACTAATTATAATAACAATATTTCTATTTAATTTTACTTACCTCAGTTTGCTAATTTAATTTATGTTCTATTTATAATTGGTATGAATATTATTTTAAATTTTGTACAGAACATAATAATAAGATCAATACAACAGAATAAAAGTAAAAATAATTATATTATATTAGACTTGTATGTTTAATATTTTAAGATTTAATTTATGGCTATAAGATAATTTTAAGAATTTGATTAGTATCATAAATTAACAATGATTAATTAGACCTATTTATAGGCTATAAAGGAAAATTAAAAGTTATAGTATTAAATCATATTTTTTTTTTAGGTTTTTAGTTGAACTTATATATAAACATTTTTTCTAAACAAAATTATATTAGTAACATAAAGAGCTTATATTATAATATTGTTATTTTAATTTACTGATCAAAGAGTTATTAGTCTAATACATCTGATTAGATTTCAATTAAAAATATTATTTTTAGGAAAAGATAAACAAGCGGAATTGAAATTTCCAAAAAAAAATGAAATGAAGTATTCTTGTACGTATTGTGGTATATCATTCCGTTTAGAAACTCAACTTCGAGCACATTGTTCTACTGAAAACCATCAGACAGTAATTATGTCCGATGAAGGACGAGATTGGAAATGGCGACCACCACCACGTGGTTTTTCTTCGGAATGTTATACGTATGAAAATTTATTTAATTGATTAATCAATTTATTGACAATATTTCATTTTAGCTTATGTGAAGATTATTCGGAAGGAGAAGGAACCGAAAACTCATGCAAGTATGGTGCTCAATGTGTTGAAGCACATGGTATGGAAGAATTAACTGAATGGAAAGAAAGATTTGAGTATAGACGAATGAAATTAAAACGTGCAAGTGAAAATAAACTTTATGGAAAATCTTATACGGAGCAGTTATTAGAAAGGTATGTTATTTAAAGAGATTTTAATTTTTTTATCTTTCAAAATAGGTATTGTTAAAATTAATATTGTTATTAATTTATTTATAACTTTGTAGATGGGTTCAGTCAACAAATCCTGAAAAAATCATGCGTGAGAGTTTGGACTGTGTTGTTGAGACTCATGATTGTGATTTAGTAACTACTGTTGAGTCTAAAACTAGTAATCGTGAATGGACATTTGTATTAGAAACAACTTCATCTCTTCAAGCAGTTGCGTTACTTCAAGATACTTATCGTAACCATTTTTCATTAAAACATATTTTGGTTGACAATGGTCTACAACAGGTTACTTTTGATATGGAACCACCTAATAATCAAGAGTGGGTATCTCAAGCACAGCATCCTGTTTCTCAGTCATTATCTTCCAAATTAAGACATCAAATTAAGGTTTATTTCACGACAAATATTTATGGAACCTTTAGACAAGCAGTAGTATTTGATCTTGGTCTTGGCCCTGTTTTGGTTAAACATCTTTGTGTTGATGTTATACCTGTAACAGATTGTGGTAAAGTCAAAGAGATTCACCGAGAGTTGATATTATCATCTATGGAACGATGGAATATGACAAATTCAAATATTGTAGAATTTCAATCATCATTAGGACCTACACAAGTGCAGGATGATAAAGAAAGAGAGCAAAAATTATTGTTGAGTTATCAAGCACCATGCCCTTCAACTTTTTCTCTGACTCACACAACAATTTCAGACAAAAAACTTACCAAAAACAATTACAGAGCAAGAATTCATGAACTATTATATGTTGAAGAACTTGCACGTTATGAACAGGTAATATAGTTTTTTAAATTGCTAATCATTTATTAAATATTTTGTTTTAAAAATAATTTCAGGTGGCACGATATAATTTAACTGCCAAACTTCAATTGGCTAGCTGTTATTTACTGTCACCTAGTGGTGTTGCAGCAAGTACTGCTAAATATTCACATAATAATGAGTTATTTGCATTGTTGCAACTTGGAACAGATGTTTCTGAAGATACTTCTGCTGGAAGATTAATTTTAAATAACTGTACTACTGTTTATCTTTCTCCAACTAAAGGTAATCACATTAAATATTTTAATTTGAGTAAATTTTAGATATTAAGCAAACCGAAATTTATATTAAGTTTTATGGTGATTTTTTTTCTGTAAGCATATGAATGAACATCGAAAAACCCATCATATCTCATGAAATCAAAAAATAACCACGAATAAAATAATATATTGATTATTATTATTATTTTTTTTTTTTTATAGTTTTTCTAATATTAATGAAATACCAAATACTATAAACAATGATCAACATTATTGACTAGGTATTTAGGAAGCATTTTTTTTACTGTGGTAAAATATAGCATTTTATTTACAAACATCATTTTACATGTCCTTTGGCAACCCACATGGTGGATAGCTTATTTTATATAAAAGTTGTTTCTCTCTGATTCCTTTATTTTGTATTGCATCCAAATTAGTTACAATTATTTTTACATATTATGATACTTAATATCAATGAATTAATTACTAACCATTCAATGCCTACAGTTGTTTTTTTTTTTGTTTTTTAATGTAATTAATTTATAATTTCTTTAAAATGTATTTAAATAGTATGATAACTTATTTAACTAAATTGTTTTCATATACATAGAATAGTTTTGATTTTAATTGCTAAATTGTTTTAGGCTCTAAGTCATCTGATGAAAAGCGAACCGTTCATGAAGCACAAATTGAAGATAAAGGAAAAAATGTTATCTACCTCAGATTATCTGCCAATACAGTTACTGGTTTAGGTCTCAAAGCAGATACAAATGTAAAATTTGATGTACAGTTTCAATTAAATCGAATACCATACTGTGAATGGCATTATGCCATTGATCATATCGCTGATTTTAAAATAATTTTTCCGGATACATTTTTGGAACCAATTATTCCATGGAGTCCAAAACGTGAATGGGTTGATATTATTGATAAAAAACTAAATGTAAAACAAAAAGAAGCTGTTATTGCAATTACAACTCCTACAAATATAAGTTTGCCTCCAATACTAATTATTGGTATGTTCATTAAAAAATATTTTCATTCTTTCAATTTACATATTAATCCTCTTTTTTTTTTTTAGGTCCTTTTGGTACAGGCAAAACTTACACGTTAGCCCAAGCAATTAAACAAACATTATTACAAGATAATACAAGAATCTTAGTCTGTACACACTCAAATAGTGCTGCTGATTTATATATAAAAGATTACTTACATCCATATGTTGAAGAGGGACATACTGAAGCAAAGCCATTGAGAATATATTACCACAAGCGTTGGGTTTCTACTGTTCACAGTACTGTTCAAAAGGTGATTTAATCTATAATTTTACGATTAATAAATGCAAATTTACAATTTCACATTTATGGACTTCAAAATGCCTACAATACTTGTAATTCATTTTATTGGCAGGTTTTTTGATAAATTAAAATTTAAGGTGTAGATGATTGTACCAAATCACATATGCCTTTATATAGATGTATTACCATTGTTCTAAAATTTGCTTTCGTTCATATGATTTTAATTATAACTTGTGTTGATAAAAATTAATAATAATAATAAATATATAAGAACTAAAGTTCTTACCTGTAGTATTATTAATTACATTTAGGATCAGTTTCTATAAACTAAAATTATTTACATTTTTACACATGTAAATTATGAAAATTCAATTTATAAATTCAAAGACCTGATGAAATTTAATTACTTAAATAAATTTAACTGAAATTACTTACTATGTATAGTATATTTATATAAATTATTCCTATTCCATGTGGTGTATTGCTTAGTTTAAGAATTATTCTCTCAACCAAAAAGAAACTACAAAAGCAATTACTTTTATCTTAAGTTGTAAACTACTCAATAAAATCTATTTTTTTTAAATTTAACCATCTTATTCTTATATAACTTAATAAATCTCAATGTATAACTATTAAAAATTGTATTAAAAAAAAAATTAAAAAATATGTTGGCCAATAACCCACTTATTGAAGCCTGTTAAATTGTAATTAAAAAAAAAAGTTATTTTCACTTATTGCAAAAAATTAGTATAAAATATTGTAGCAATCCTACTGGCCTTCTGTATTTATGGTCTTGTATTATAATTTGTTATTTACCAAACCAGTTTTCAGGTAAATAACTAAATACCAGTGTATTATTATTTGATCAATATTTGTTAATAAAAATAAATCAATGTGCAATTTAGAAAATATATAATTTTTTTATATATATATATATATATATTATTTTTTTTTTTTTTTGTAGTACTGTATCTTGGATCAAAATGGTTCATTTAGACTGCCAACACTTGAAGAAATCTTAAATTATCGTGTAATAGTAGTAACTCTAAGTATTTCTATGTTTTTATCATCTGTTGGTTTGAAAAAAGGTAATTTTTTTCTTTCATCTTATTATGCTGTTATAAATTTTACTAAAAAGTATAAATTAACTTTATAAAGGTCATTTTACTCATATCCTCTTGGATGAAGCTGCACAAGCTATGGAATGTGAAGCAATTATGCCATTGGCACTTGCAAATTCTGAAACAAGAATTGTTTTGGCTGGAGATCACATGCAGGTAATTATAAATGATATTTTGGTAAGAAAATAATAACATAAAATATATCATTATTTTAAAATTTTAGTTGAGTCCAGAAATTTTTTCAAAGTTCGCCAAAGAAAGAAATCTTCATGTTTCATTATTAGAAAGGCTTTATGACCACTATCCTGGACAATTTCCTTGTAAAATATTACTATGTGAAAATTACAGAGCACATGAAGCCATAATACATGTATGTTTGCATAAGGGAAATGATAGAAGAAATGATCTATTAACATTTTTCTTATTTATTTATTAGTTTACCTCAGAATTGTTTTATGAACAAAAACTGGTGAGTTTAGGCAATCAACCACAGCATGACAGCTTGTATCCTTTGACCTTTTTTACAACTCGTGGTGAAGACATACAAGATAGTAATTCAACAGCATTTTACAACAATGCTGAAGTCTATGAAGTTGTAGAACGAGTATCTGAGATAAGAAAAAATTGGCCTGTAGCGTGGGGAGCATTTGATGAACATTCCATTGGTATAATGACACCTTATTCAGATCAAGTGTTTAGGATTAGATCAGAACTTCGTAAACGACGTATGGGTGGCATATCTGTTGAAAGAGTACTTAATGTTCAAGGTAAATTATTTGATATCATTTATAGATATTAGTTAGTTATAAACTAAAGTTATGGTATATTTATATTTAGGCAAACAATTTAGAGCAATATTTCTAAGTACTGTACGTACTAGAAGGACTTGTGTGGCAAATAATGTAGGAGGTGGTGAAAAATCTAACAGTGGTATAAACAAGCTTGGCATGGATGATATGGATTATGGATTTTTGTCTAATTCAAAGTTATTAAACACTGCTATTACCCGTGCACAAAGTCTTGTGGCAGTAGTTGGAGATCCTGTTGCATTATGTTCAATTGGACGATGTAGAAAAGTCTGGGAACGGTTTATCCAAATTTGCGATGATAACCATAGCCTCAACGGTATTACATGGATTCATTTGAGAAATTTGTTAGATAACCTTGAATTGAAGAAAACATATGTTTTGAATCCTTTGGCTCCAGAATTTGTTCCCCGACGTTACCAGCAGGAGTCATACATCAAGATACCACAATCTTTAGCAACTTTTAATGCTGCTATACCACCTCCACCTTTAAGGTTTTCTCAACCACCACCTTTATTTTCTTCACCTATATTCCCATTCCCATTATACATACCTTCTATTACTCAACCTCCACCTCCTGCTTTTATCTCCCTGCGACAACCAATCATAAATCCTTCCCAAATGTGGCCACTTGGCCCTTTAGCAACAACTAGCGCTCCCAATATATTTTCAAGGCCTTTACTACAACCACCAATACAAAAATCTAATGAAGAAGAAATAAGACCACCGCCTGGTTTAGTACCTCCTCGTAACACAAACCTAGTACATTTGGTTCAAAATGGACATGCCGATCTTCAATATATGCAAAATACTAGTGGAGTAACACCAGTGAACTTACCTTCTCCAAATATGATTGTGCCAAACACCAATTTAATGGGACTACCAGATCAATTCAATAAAATAAATATGTCATCAATTCAACCCTATGCAATGCAACATCCTTCTCTAGTGCAACCATTTAATATTAGAACAATGGTTGATGTGAATAACAAACATGCTGAAACTATAACAGCCCAACAAACACAACGCAACAATGATCGATCAATGCTTGAGGTATGTTTTAAAAACAATTCTTTATTTTATTTAACTATTTGTTTGGCCATGTTAAATTTTCAATAAAAAATGTATTTATTTAAATAACATTTAAAATGTTTTTATTTTTATTTTTTTTATAGGGTATGTTACCACATAATATAAGTTTAGAAGAAATGATGAGTTCTCAATCAAAACAATTAGAGTGGCTTAAATTCCTTACAGATAATGGTGGTGCTTTGATGGGCCAAAAGTATATCTTTAATTATTCTATTAGGATATTTCAATAATATTTATTATATGAATTTTAGATTTATTGAACTATTGCGGTCTCAAACACAGTACAAAAAGTCATCCATTCAACAACCACCGCCTATTCAACAACCGCCACCAAATATATCATTGCAAATGAATGTACCACCTCCTGAAATAGGAAATAGAGTTCCTGACGATTTTTTAAATATTTTAATTCAACAACAAACTCAAAAACAGCAAATTAATCATAATGGGTTTGGAAATTCATCACAGGTTAGTTAAAACTTTTTGTTTAAAAATATACATTTAAACTAATTTAAAATATGTATTGCAGGGAGTTCCACATTTAGATAGTGGTGGAACATCAGAGGATATGTATAAACCATTAAGCAATCAATTTTCACTTGGTCAACAACAACAAAATATTGATCAAATTGATCGCACACCATTATACAAAAGACAGGCACAACCACAATCTAATGGCAACATAATGTTACCAATTAATGGTGATCGTCAGGCTTTGTCTCCTCAGTATCAAGGTATGTCAACATATGCAGATGCATGCAGACAATCGCCAATGGCTGAAGAACGGAAAAATCCTGTAGATGGTCAGTTTGGTAATGATCCACAGTGCAATAATGCATTCTATAATTTTTTCAATTGAATGCTTTTGTAAAATATATTTTTGTCCGTAACTTTTCTTGAATTTTTGACCTATAAAATTTATATATATATATTCATTTATCTATCATTAATTGAAAAAAAAAAGAAAAAAAAGAAGTAATTTGTATTATATATTATCCTATTTGTGAATAGTTTGTAGTGATTGTATTTTCAATGTATGATTATATATTTATTCATATAAAACTACACTTCTTTTTAAAAATTAATGTATTTAATTGATATCATCAATTTCGTGGGTGTACAGTTTCACTTGCAACAAATTTAGGAGTATAATTATATGCATATAAAAATAATTAAAATTACAACATTTCTTTTGAAATATTCATAAAATAACAATTGTAATATTTTTCAGTGTAACTATCTAGATGTTGTATATGTTTGAGTGTTACCTTATCTTGTATATAAATTGTATTTTATTGATTTTTTTGTCTGTATAATAATGAATTATAAATATATAACATTATTATATTATAAACCTTACCATAAAACCATGTACCTATATCTACAGTAGAATGTCAAATTACGGTTTTTGTATTTGTGTATAATTATTATAATATATCTAAAAAATAAAAATAAAATATTCACTAGTATTTGTATTGATATTTTTTCTTTAAAATGCATTTCTAAGTTGTATGATACTTGTAGTAAAGTAAATTGCATTAATTAATACAATTATTCACATAACAACATGAAAAGATAAATTTAATTATAAAAATATTGTAGAATTGGTTCAAGACCAAGGATGTATGTATTCAACCGTATAGGAGTGTTTGTTGTATATACATAACAATACTCATAAAGTCATTTCTATATTTTAGAAAAAATATGCAGATGTGAAAAAAATTTTAAATAAAAATATATACACATATATATATATATGGTAAATGAAAACAAAGGGTATTATATTATTTTGTTATTTGTTTTATTAGTTTAATCCTCTTTAATATTATATGTATTTTTCTTTTTAAATTGTATGGTATAAATTAAAAATAATATACTTACATTTTCTTACAGTTAACCGTATGGCAAAGACCAAGTGAAACATATATGGACTAGTAAAGTTAATTTGTGTAAAGCCATACAAAATAAATAAAATAACCAGCCTGTAAAATAAAATATTGTACCAAATTTCAAACATAACCATGATGCTTAGGCATATTTAACTTATTATTAACTTCTTTAACTCACCATTGCTCTCAGTAATGACTATAATGAGTGCTCACTACTGGTGGTTAGTATGACGGTGCTTCAGAATAATTGGTGGATAGTGTATAGTGTATTCGAAATTACGAATCACTACTCACCATAGGTGCAATTTGAGATTTTTTATTGTGAGGGTTAAATTTTTTTAAATACAATATCAATTATACTACCAATAATTATATAACCAATACTCTGGTCTTCATTAAAAAAAAAAAAAAACCCAACAAAATTTATAAATTAACAAAAACGATCTTAAATATAACTTTATAATTTGCGTTTATTCATTTAAATGTATATTTACCAATATTTAATGCCAACACTTGTATGTGATATGTGTTGTATAAATATAATCCTGATCAATTTTGTAAACAAAATTTATTTATAAAATTTTTAACATTATTATAAAATTATTATTTTAAATACCTAATAACATTTTTATTTTTCATGTTGATCGGGATTTGAATTTGCCAATTTGGGTGCTAAATTTGATGTTGAGGGGGCTGAGCCCCTAGCCCCCTCCTAAATTGTGCCTATGCCACTCACGACTGTACACTGTACGTCTGTACAGTCTTGTAAATGTACAGCAATATAGTCATTAAGTCATAGAAAAGGTAAAAGCTAAAGGGTACTTATCTAATAAATATGTACAAACGTAACAAGGTATATTATAATATTATAATATACCGTGATCTGTAACACAGATCTAATTATCTTTATTCTTTAATCGCGGTCTGAAACATAGACATTTTATTTGTCTCCAATCTACGGCCCGTCAAAATTTTCAAACTAGCCCGCCAAGCTAACTTACGTTTTGAAAATATTATAATAATTTTCAAATTAATAATTTCCTATTTAAAAATTATTTTATTAAACTATAAATAATAGACTACATTTTTATCTTCAGGTGTTGTTTTTTACAACTATATTAAAATACAATATAAAATAATAAATTGATCAGAATTCAATCGTGTACACAATTTTGAACGGCGATTCCAAAGCAAATTTCAGGTTTGGCCCACCGTAAAAAAAAGTTGGAGACCCCTGGTCTATGGCATTGATTAAATATACAATATTTAATCAATATCTATGGTCTACAAGCGTTCGCATCGTTTTTGCAATGTGTCGAAACTTGATCATGTTTGATAACTTATCGGGTTTCAAAAGTGATAAAAATTGAAATATGTTATCGGCGACCTACACTAAACTACTAAAGACTACTCGAGATCCGAGGAAGTGTGGAACATAGAAAATAATACTGGTGAGGAACAGTAATTGTTTTCAACACCTAAATTTAAAAGTTGTAGCATCAGAAACACATTATTTCAGACGTTTCACTCATTAATATCATCCACTTTTATATTACTGTTTTAATCGTACTCGAATTTCTTGTAATATAGCACAACGGTTGTCTCTAAATCGATGGAGATAAAATTATGCTACGCCTGCGACCGTATTCAAACACTAACGATGCATGTACTTTGAACGTACTTGTCTACGTTGATTAAAATCTGATTTTAGTAGTATCAAAATGAGTACCAAAGTTGAATTCACCATTAAACAGAAGACTGCCCATGATCGCAAATGGCTCGACATAGAACTCCACGAGGCGTTGGATGAAAAACGCCTCACTAATTATTGGAATGAAATGATCGAAGATTCTGAACTGATCCCCGTGGATAATAGCAATGTGTTACATTCAAAAAAAGGTTCAACAGTTTCCACCTATAAATGATATGATTGTTTTAATGTAAAATCGTTTGTTTTATAGAACCATCTGGACGATATTATATTGGTCTTTGGGCAGTAAATTGCCCCTGTAAAGATGATCCATCTGACAAAGAATGCAATTGTATATCTTGTAAACTTGAGGATAATGAAACACTTAAGTCTAAACAAATGTTTGAATGTTTAATGTGGAAACCTAATTGTAGTATGACATTTTTAGTTTTAAATAAATTAGATCAATTTAATCTCAATATAAATTTGACATGATTCAAGTAGGTATTAGTAATATCCATATAAAACTCATCCGTATGCAATTTAAAACTGGAAATAAACGTGCCTAAAATATATATTCATTTCTATATGTTAGTTTCTTGAATTTCTAATTTTAATTTAAATTCCTACTGTCCATTTTACTTATATAGTTAAAGAGATAAATATACAAATTTGTGGCGATTCAGTTATAATTATTAAATCTGGGTATAAATTATAACTTTTCCTATACTTTTAATAAAATAATATGTTTCCATAATCGTTTAAGGTTAATAAAAATTAATATTCCTATTCATTAAATTAGGGGATTCCAAATTTTGAATATAAATATTTTTTATATATTTCAAATTTGTACAAATATTATGAAAGTAAAATAACACTAAAGTTGTTAAAAATGTTTAGGTAAAGATGATATAAAATCATTGGTATCTATGTTCGCTGCTGAACAAAGAAAACTTTGTGAAGATATCTGTTATTCAACATTATTTTTCAACCGAACCCAACTCAGAATGGCTATTGCATCACGTTATTTTGGTGCCTTTTATAGAGATTCCTTTTTTCAATCTAAGTCAAATAACCAAAAACAATCAATTATAATGCACCAAAGTTCTAAACATTCCAATCAAATAGAAAAGTAAGTTATAAAAATAAAAATGTATTTAAACTGATTTCATATTAAATAATTTTAATTTATTAATAAATGTAGTCTACTAATAATATATCTAATAATTGTCTTTTATATTAGGAATTCTAAAGATGAGGAGAAAATATCTTTATTTGCTAAGATTGGTACACAAACAGCATTAAACTTCTCGTTTGGATTTCTAGTTAGCACTTGGCGATCAGGCAATAATTCTGATCTGTGTACACAAATGCTTAAAGACTCACTTCAAGTATTACAATGTGTTCCTGATCATTTTCTTGTCGATGAAAGTAATGTTCCTACTTTCTGGATTGAAACTCTAGAAAGATCATCAAAGTTCCTATTTCAAGTTGTTAATGGGTATTTTAAAATGTTAATTCCCTTTTTGTGTAATTGTAATATATACTTTACATTATATTTTTAGAAATATTAATGTATCTGAAAAAGAAAGTATCAATGTAAATCATATTCCAAATACTGACCGGCAGTTTGCTTTATGTCTTTCATTAGAACTAGGACTACAAGGAAAATCACTTAGTCAGATATTACAATGTATACTTATGTTTTTTGAATTAGGATCATGTTGCGACAAGTAATTAGAAATTTCATCTATATTGTATTATCATTTTGAATAGAATTAAGTATGTTTATACATTTTTTTAGAATTTACAGTAGACATTTACACAATCTATTAACAATTACACTTCGGCGCTTAAATTGGGTTGTATCAAGAATTCAAAGTAATCTTGACTATGATACAAATAATTCAAACAAGGTAACTATTCTGCACTTCAGTATGTTAATTTAGTTAATTTGTATTTGTTTATTATTTTAGGATAATGTAACAAAGAGTTTTTTAAGACTGTATGGTGATTCTGATAATCCAGAACCTACTGGAATTAAACAAACAGCTGTTATGGTTTTAGCATTTATAGACCAAATAGCTATTACTTATTTAAATCTTCAAGTAGTATATTTTTATTTTATTATTATAGCCAGATAATATTTTTTAATTATATATTGTAGGAAAAAAATAATGAAATCAAAAATAAACAAAATATAGTACAATATTGGGGTAAGCCATTTTATCTTGAAACTAAAAAAAAAGTAATATCAACCCTTGAACGTTTGAACATTGAGACTGTGGTATGTTCAAGGAATGAAATATTAGTAGTAACAACAACTGGAAACCTACATTTTATCAGTTATTCAATTGATTCAATGGTAATTTAAAATACTATATAGTGTTTAATAAGTTTAATTAAATATGCCCAATAATTAATTAAAAGACATAAATTGATTTAAAAATTAACTTATTTATATTGCTAGAACTTTGAAGAAAAGCAAATTATGAATACACCTGTGAAGTATGTTGATGTTTATGATGAAACATATTTAGCTATCTCTGAAGTAGGAGAAGTATACTCTTGGGGTGTAAATGAATTTGGTGCTCTAGGCCATGGTCAAAAATATTCTACTTTTTCTACACCAGAACTAATTTATTCTCTTTCTAAAGTTACAGTCGTAATGGTTTCATGTGGAAAAGATTTCAGGTAATTATTAATAAATTACAAAAAATTGTAACTTTATACCTAATACAATATAATATTCACGTTGAAAATAATTATATTTTTGTGGGGTTATATTGTGGTTTAATGGGGAATGTTGTAAAGCAGATGTGCTTAAATACATAGTTAAACACAGTTAGTTTTTAGAACCTTAAGAGAAGGAATCTCCCCTTCCTTCTACCTATATACCAATTATTTCAAGGCAAGTTAACCTAGATGTTCCCATAACTTACAACACAATACGCACGGGGAATTAATAACCCTATTTATAAAATATCTCCAAAAAAAAAAAACCTTTAATTGAAATAAAAATAACTATTTGTTGTTAGAATGTAAAAATTAATTACTATTGTTGAAACTTTAAAAAAATGGTTTATGTAAGTATATATTTTATTTAAAAAAATCTATAAATAATTGTTATTAATCTTTTTTCTTAAGATTTGTATCATTAAATTGTATAAATTAAAATTTAAAATTTGGAAATGAACTTTTGTAGTGCTGCTGTAACTGATTATGGAAAATTGTACATGTGGGGTAAAATATTACACCAAGGAAATTGTTGTTATACTCCAGAATTAGTTGAATCTATATCAGGTAATTTCATGTTATTCATTAATTTATGTTTGTTTGTATTTAAAAAATAAAATGTCATTGGTAGGTACTCATTTATTTTTAATTCATTGTTATTAGGATGGCATATTTCAAATGTTTCATGTGGAGCATCTATTAATAATACATTAGCTTTATCTAAAGAAGGATATGTCTTTTCATTTGAATATAGAATCCTTGACAGAGGTTAGTTTTTTCAAACCATTTCTAGTGTTGTTTTCTTAATATTTATTTAATTAGGTTGTGAAGACAAGTCTTTAAATGTTATACCCAGCATGATTGTGTTTGATTATGAAATTGTATCAGTGTATTGTCGTAATGATGTAAATGCTGTAATTGATTGTGCTAATAACGTATTTACTTGGGGAAGAGGCGACAAGAATATGTTAGGTCACAACAATTCATTTCGTGTTAATCGACCAAAAGAAGTCAAATTTTTAACTGGTAATTTTGTGTAAAGCTTACTACTGTTAGAAGTATTTATATGTACAAATAAAAATATGATTGGATTATCAATATATTATTTTCAATAGGTAAACAAGTTACTTCTCTTTCATTGGCAGATGATTACATTCTAGCATTGACTGCTACTGGTCAAGTTTATTGCTGGGGCCAGTTAGACAATGAAAATACTACCCAATGTAGGCCAGTGAAATGTTTAATGAATAGACAAGTGAAAAAAATTGCTTGCAGTCCAAATCAAGTAAATTAAATTAATTAATTACTAAGATATAAAATACATTGATAATAATTTAAATTTTATTTAGTAATTGGCTACAACAGTGAAATAATAGCTGTTATTTTACTCCGATATTACGATATTAATTTCTTATATATTTTGCAATGTATCCATGTAAAGTTTATTTATAAGTTCTTATTCTTGTTTTTTGTTACAAGGGAAATTAGCACCAAAGTTGACTAGAAGCTTCTAAAATAATTATCTATAATGAAGTATGAAAAATTGGCATTTGTTTAAAATTTAAATAATAATTCAATTTAATATTTTCTGCTACACTTTATCATTTAGTACAATTTCCAATATTAAAATATAATCCATTGCTCATCACTAAATTTTTCACTTTTTATTCTTAATATTTTTACATTTTTACTAATAATAATTAACCCACCCACTTTTGATATTATAATTACAAATATCTTAATTTGTTGCAAATAAATTAAAATCTTTGTTTATTTGAGCACTTCTTATACATAGTTGCCATTATTGTATGTTGCTTAAACTTAAAATAATTTGACAATATTTCAAATTATTTGATCTGTAGCATTGCATATTACCATTTCATTCTGTGTTTATATTTCAATATTATTATTTACTATTTAGTAATAATCATATCTCCTTATATATAAGCTGCATAAGCTTACAGAGGGTAGGTTATTAGGTTAACCAAATCTTTAATAAATGTTTGATTTTTTAAATAAAAAATTACTAATATAGCAAGTATTCAAAATGTCTAAGGTTAATTGTATTCATAAAATAATAAGTAAATGACTTATGTTTAAAACATTTAAAAAATATTTTATTATTATAAGAACTATATTATATTATTTATTCAGAAGTTGTATTTTATCATTTATATTGAATTAACCATATTTAAATTTTTAGTGTTTTGCGTGGTATAATTGTGAAGAATTTAATGTTGGAACATCCACACCATTTGCAACAGATTTACAAATTCAGACATTAAATTATTTAGAACAACTTTTGTCTAATGAGTTTAAAGAGTATAAAATATGTATTAATTGGCCTCCTTCTCAACAACAAGAATGCGTACTTATATCAGTATTACATTTACTTACTTTACAGGTAACTTAATAATTATTTGACTGTAACATTAAAGTATTAAAGAAAAATTATTTCTGATAATAGTTTCATTCCATGATTAACAATAATGTAAGTGCTGACAGTGTTGGACTTATTGGAAACTCAAAACTGTTATTAAGTATACGCCAAACAGTTACTGACTTAGCATCAAATGCAAAAGTTATAAACACTATTAAATTAGCTGCTCAAAATACTTTAAAAGTTGGATGGCTTATACTATTTCAAACTCCAAATGAAAGAGCAAATATGTTATGTACCATACTACAACCTTTAAACTCACCAAATGGTACATTTTTATACATAAGTTGATTTTTAATAAATTAATGAAATTGTTAAAAATTATTTACTCCATCTAGATGAATCTCAAACAATCAATGGTAATCAAGAATTTATGATTAATCTTATTACAAACAGTTTATTAGGGGATAATATCATACAAACGTTTCTACAAAAGGCTATTGAACGTAAGTTTTTTTTTAAAGAAAATACTACTTACCTAGTTTGTAATAAAATAAAAATTTACTTATTTTATTGTTATAATATGTGTTAAAATTTTAAGATGAACACATTCAACATTTTGGAATCTCTTCCCACAATTTTGATGAGACAAATATATCTCTTTGTTTTATAGTATCTCAGTTACTAAAGTAAGTTAACATAAAAAGTTAATTATTTTAAAAATTATAATAATTCAAGTATGATTTTTATACAGCAATTACTTTTCAAGTCTTTCCATGCAAATCCATACAGTTAAAGTACCTACAATAGATTTTAATCAATCTCCCAGTTTAAAATTTATAATGACTTTTCAAAGACTATTAATACTATCAATATACCGTCGAAAAAGAAATAAAGATATTAAAGCTAATACATGTCATTGGGAATCAGGTAATTAGCTATTTTGTATTATTGAAATTTCTTTTTTATTTTGTGTACTATAATGCACAGTTATACAACATATATTTTAATTACATAAAATATTAAAATGTTTAATTTTAAAAAAAGTTGATATGAAGTTAATAATGTTTTATCTTATTGTATGAAATAGATGACAAAGGATCTGAAATGTTACTTTTAAAGTATTTAAGTCATTTTGTTAAGTGTGCCTGTCAAGCTATTAAACTAGCAAACCATGTAGCTTCTCGGAGTTCTAAACATTATCAAATTATTACTAAAGTTATAAGCGCAACTGGATTTGGTATATTTATATTCATATTTCTACCATACTATATTTATGTTTTTTTTTTTTTAATTTTTTTTTTAATTTACTTTTAGATAAGTTATTTATGGAACTTTTAATAAGCTTAATTATGGTACATCAAAAAACACCTTTATTTTTGCAAACTATTGATTGGTTCAATCTTTTCATACCTTTACTTAATGCTTTGGATACATTTAATTTAATGACTCCAAATTTAGAACGTGAAGAAGATGATAATTTGTCTTGGCCTGGATTTTCAAGTGAATACATAAAACTAATTAATAAGTAGTATTCATAAACCATATTGTATAATTAATTGTTTAAAAAAACATTTACAGGCTATACTTGTAATACATGGTATAAAAATGTTGATGATGTCTTATTGATTCGAAAAGCTGATTTAGAAAATCATAATAGAAATGGTGGACACTGGGTAGTATACAATAAAAAAGTCTATGATATTTTAGAAACTAGGTACTTGTGCATCTTTCAAGTATATATAATATTTTCTTAAAATATATTAATTCATTTTTAGATCTAGTGAAATGAGTTATTCATTTTCTACCATGTTACATTCCTCTTCCATATATGAACATGTGTTGGCAGAAATGCCGGAAGAAACTTTACAGTCTTGTTTTGTTGGAAATTACTTGGATCCAGATGAGGATATTGTTGAAGTAAGTAATTGAAATGCATTTTTACTTCGATAAAAAAATTTAATATTATCTGTAGCCAGTCGAATCTAATTTATCTGAACCGTTGCTTTTGGATATTCATCGAACTCTTGGTTATTTGTTGGGGCTCCATGCACATTGGCTAACTTCTTTGACTCGACCTCATTCTAGCTATCAGCATTTTCAAAGTTGGTTTTCTTTGTTACGAGCTGGTATTGATATTAATATCAATAATAATTATGTAAGTAAAACACTAATTATACCTAAACAAATACAAGTAATTGTCTTCTTTCTTATAATTAGGACGAATGTGCAAAGATATTAATATTAATTTACAAAGAAAGTTGTAAATCAGTTGATAGTCATTTACAATATGGACCTGATCATCCGGTTGAAGAAGTTATTCTAAACTTATCGAAAGTACTAGTGAAACATTTAAATTTATATAAAACTGAAATTAATGCTAGAGGTTAGTAATAAACTCAAAATATATTTTTATTAGTTAGAAAGTATTCAGTAATTTGTATAAAAATAAAATGTAATACTCAAGATTGTAATAAATTCTATAAAACTAATTTACATTAATTATTCAAAGTGAAACGATGAATGTATTGGTTTTATCATGATATATATTTTATTTCAATTTTTTGTGTCTATATGTTCAATTTTAACCATAAGGATGCTTTTATATATATTAATATGGCTCTTTTCTGATAGGAAACTGTTGGTATTTGGATATTTTGAATTTTTTTACAGTTTCTTGAATAATTGATAAAAACAGTCTAAAAATTACAAAACCTCCGTACTAGTTTTGAACTCAGTACTGCTGTGTATTTTATCACGCACCATTATAATATTAGTTGTGTGTTATTTTGGCTGTCATAGAGTCTTGAAATGTCTCTAACGTGTACTTATATTTGCATTTTATAGACATTTCATAATTTTTTTAAATAATTTAAAACAATTTGTGCTGTTGCAAACACTTGAAATTTCCAATTAAAGATTAAACCTACTTTATTAAGAAATTTTGTTCTACTACTATGTCATTCATCTTTATAAACTTATCCAATATTTACCTGACCTTTTTCACTCAAAATCATTGTCTAAGAGCATTTGACTTTTGTATGTACATCGGTTTCAAGTTTTAAGACTTACAGCTATGTTATACTCCTACAGTTCTATCTCATCCTGCATCCAACCTAGAGGTTCATCCTTTTTTATTTAATTATTCAATGTTTATATGAATCAAAATATCAAAATTAAACTAAAAATATTGGGTTATAAATAATAGTCATACTCTCTTTTATTATATTTATACAGAAAATATGTATTTAATAATATTTAATAATAATTATTTAAATTATAATTAGTATATATTAATTATTTGATGTTAAGCGCCTAAAATGTAAATTATTCATAGCATTTTTGAATTTTTTTTTTTTTTTAAATTGTATTTTAAGTTCCATTAAATTGATAGAAGTGATATTTTGGTTGATTAATATGGATATAACATCATTTTCAAAAACTTTTGGCTAATAATTATTAAAATATAATATATATATATATATATATATATTTATTTTACAGATAAATCAATACCGTTTGAAATCATTTTTAAAATATTTGGTCAAGTTAAAATTAAAATTCTTAAAATAAAACAAGATATGAATTTAAACTATAAAGAAACATGTTCACCTATTTTGGATCGTTGCTGGTTTGTTATAATGTTTTTATCTATTAATTCATTTTTAGAATACTGTAATATACTTTAACAATTTATTTTTAAGGTTTTTGCTCAATGAGTTAAGTCCAATTTTATCTTCTAAAATAACTGCTGCTCAAAAATTACCTATTATTAAAACTGAATCTCGATGGAAAACAGTGATTAATTCTGTAGTATCATCTATAAAAACAAAAAAAAATGTTAGAAATCATAAAGCTCGAAATCAACATCTGCCACTGCAAAATAATTCAAATGAAGAAGTAATAATTAGTCTAATATTACCTAATGGTATAAACCTTAATCAAATATTAAATGTCAATATGTTTTATTATACTAGGAAAGAAAGAATAACATTTCAATGTCCAATATAAAATATAAACCAACAAAAAATATTAACAAAAAAGGTATGATTGGTTTATATTTTATTGTTTATTTAGTTTTTAATAATAATAATATTATATTTTTAGATATTCATGAGAAAATAAAAGATGCAAATAATACAGAGTTGATAACTAATGAATATAATCGTATGGAAATTAGTAAAACTATTTTATCTTTTATATTTTCAAATGTTGACATTCAAGAATTAAGAAATTTACTTCATTCTGAAGTAAGCTAAACTGTTATAAACAAATCTATTAATATTCATTATTAATTCATTATCAAGGGAGATAACTTGGTTGTGATCAATAGCCTGTTTAAATTTGGTCATAGGTGGTTTTGCACTTATTCTGTCCCGAGAATTGAAATTACCACTCACCACCTCATCAAATAAGTTTCACTTATACCCAACTAAAAAATAATGCCATAAACATTCATACATATCTACAAATAATCTCAAAGCCCTCCTAATTAATAAGGTCAATAAAAAAATAATAATAATATAATATTTTGTTTAATAGGTCAATAGATGCAATGTAATGCAAACTGGTTATGAACTTATATATAAATTATTTAAAAACCCTACCTCAATAAGTTCGGTTAAGTATAGTATTATATCTGGCTGGCTGTCTGCTTTACCTAACAGTCATATATTAAGGTAATGTTACTTAAAATTCTTGAATCTATTCAATCTAACCTTGTTTTACGGTTTTAGAAACAATAATGAAATTGAATTTGTATCAGTTACTTATAAACTGAAACTTTTAATTGCTAAATGTGATTTCATGAGATGTGCTTTAGAACAAATAAAATTTCTTGTTTCTCAAATTGGAGAAATTCAAAAATCCATTGGAATCAAAGATAAAGTAGCAACAATTAAAAAAATGACTTGGTGCCGGTAATAATGTATACTGCAAGATAAATGTGAAATATGTAATTATTTTATTTCTTCTAGGTTTGCAATAGCAACATTTGGATCAATAACTCAAATTTTAAATGGCAAAGAGTCTAGTTTGTTGATTAATTCTAGCATATTATCAATTATTAACTCTATTATAAACGCCTTAGATCTTGCTGCAAAACGTCCAATTGAAAAAATGAACACAAAACAAATTATCTATGAAGAAGATTTAAATAAAATTAAGTGTTTACAAGGAGCTGATATCATACCTTACTTAAAACTAGGTGCTAAGGTTGTTCGTGGAGAAGATTGGAAATGGGATAATCAAGTATGTATAATAAAAATAACAATATGTAATATATGTGTATTATGATTATTTTTTATTATATTGCATATTTATATAAAAAAAAAATGTATATTATAATGTAAATATTAGTAAGAGGGCCTCCAATGAGTAGCTTCTTTTCAAATTAATCCTCCAAAAAAAAATAAAAAATATGTTACAAATTTTTATTGCACATTTTCACAAACTGTATTCTTTCTATAAAATAAAATTGCATTCTTAATGTTCATAGGATGGTTTACCTTCTGGTGAAGGTCAAATTGTTAGTAAAATTGGTGATGATGGTTGGATTAGAGTACTTTGGGACCATGGAGTTTCCAACTCTTATAGAATGGGTAAAGAAGGAAAATTTGACCTAAAACTTGCACCTGGCTTGGATGCTGGAGATGAAGAAGAATCCGATTGTAATGTTTCTTGCACAAATAATGGTGGTCAGTTTTTATTTTATCATTTATTGCTTAAAAATAAACTCAAAATACATTTCCAGAAATACATGAAAATTCTACTGAAAACCCATTTGATATACTCAAATGTATCATGATTAAATTTCTTAATTGTCTTGCATTGTCTAGTGCTGTCTATTCGATTCAGAATGAAAATTCAATTCAAATTCTTTCAAAATATTATTACAATACGTTAGAGGTAAAATGGACCTGAAATTATTTATTTTAGTATCTATGTAAGCAATTGTTGTATAATGTGTATTATTATTATTTATGATTATTAGAGAGTCTGTTTAACCTCAAATGTTTCAAATGCTATACTCTTTCATTCTGAATGGATTAACATTCCTCTATTAAAAATAATTTCAAAAATATCTGATGAATATAAACAGCAATTTGCGTGCAAACAATGGATTGACATGCTTTTATCAATCATTTCTCATTCACCTACAGTGACTTCCAGTTTAACTTCCCAGGTCTGATATATTAATAAAAATATTATACTTAATATTTATTATAATTTGAATAATCACATTTTTAATTTATTTAAGATTCAAACTATACAATTGATTAACATTTTGGTTACATCTGAAAATACCAATTTCACGACTATTAAATCTGTAGTTGAAACTCTTATGGAAGTTATTGGTTCATCTGTACTACAAAGTAATTCAAAATATGATGTTATCGGTAAATAAAGATTTTATATTAGTATATAATTTTTAACTGTTATATTTAGACTAATGTATATCTGTTTTCAAAGATGGTAAACCATCAGTGCCTTTAACAGCTTCATGTATGAACACCATTGCTGAAGAATGTATTCTATTATTACGTACATTATATAATAACAAAAGTATTAAAAAGAATAGTATTACGGATTTACCATCTTATTTTGATTCTTTAATTGTTTTAAATCTGATATCAGCTACTGATTATTTGACGAATCCATTGCTTGAAAAAAATGCTTTTGTAAGTAAAAATAATTAATCCTTATTTGTTTAAAATATTTTATACTCTATTTTTCAGAAATTCCATGGTTTGTCATACAGTGCAATGGCATCATTAATGGTTGTTGGTGGTTTTGATAACCGACCTAGAATAGGAGGAAATGTATTAATTAAAGGAAAGATGGAAGGTTTGTTGAATATTCAAATTTTTTTTTTATTTGATAAGTTATTACTCTAAAATTTGATTTACTAATTTTTTTTTGGAACTTATCTATATTCATGTTTTATAATTCCATCAGGAGCTTAAAAAAAAAAAATCTTAATCCTTTAAATAATATTGATTATATTACAAATATATATATTTGTGATACTTGAAAGCTATTGTTGATTCTATCTATTAGCTTGAATTAAATTAATTTAATTAAAGCATATTTATAGCAATGGTTAATATATATAATATACACCATTTCTACATTTTTATTGTTTTAATATTTCCTTAACTAAACAATATAAAACAATTTAACTTATCAATTTATTATCAACGAGTTTTACAGTTATATATTTCAATATTTTACTAATTAAGTGCTTCCAATTAAAGCTTCTGTTATGAGTATTGAGAAAAAAGGGAAACTTAAAGTACTTTTACACAACACTGGCAAAACTGAAAGTTTTTTCATCAAAGATGTTGAGCATATTTCTGGTTGTAAGATTTCTATGGACTTCATAACAGACTCTATGATTGATACATGGACAACAATGTTTTCTGCAGTCATCACCAATCAAAGTTTTAAAACTGTTACAGGTAGAAAAAAATTAAATTAAAGCTTTTTTTGTTTCATCTTATGTATTGTATATTGACATGTAATTTTTTCTGTTGTACATCTTTAGGAGAATTGGTTAATGAGTCTCTTCTTTGTTATCAAAAAGCATTATTAGCTGGTATAAAAGTAGTTAGTGCTTTGTTACAAAATCGAGTGTTGCTTCGTAAAATTCTTACAAAACTGACTATAAGTGATGGGAAATCTAAAAACTTATTCCAATTAATATTATCAAAAGCTGTGCAACCCTCTCCTGTAAAACCAGAATACTCAAAAAAAGAACTAGAAGAAGCTGCTATAAATTTAACTCAATACTTAACAGTTGATATTCAATCTACTTCAGTACGACATTTTAAATGGTCAAAATATTTTTCAAAAAGTACATTAAATATGTTATTAGCCCAATTATCGGATTTGGGTTTCAATAAACAAAGTGTCTTTAGTGTAATTGAAGCTCACGGTTATACATCTTTAGATGCACTCATTTCCATATTAATGGAAGGAAAAAATGAATGTTTATCAGATGTTACTGACACTTTATCATCATATGAAGACTTTTCAGATAGAGATGAATCTTCAACCACAGAAGAATGTCCTGAAAATGTAAGATTTTTTTTTTCCAAAATGTATTATTTTTATATTATATTTTTGTTAATTATTCATTTAAGCCTGTGACTGAAGAAAAAATAATATTTAAACGTCGAAACGATTTTGACACTGCTGATAGTTATGCAAACTATGTGAAATATGCAATTGATGAAGGCATGATTGTATGCTGTTGTAAAGAGTATGAGAATATTTGTGTTGGATATGAAGGTAAAGTTATTCAATTAATAAAAGAAGGTGGACTCCATGATCTCAATGTCAAGGTATTTATTTTTTTTTATTTAATAAAGTCAAAATTTAATTTAATAAAAAAAATAAAACAGGTGGAGTGGAAATCTATTGGCATTGAGTATTGGGTACAATATATTCATATAGAACTAATTGATTATGGAACTTCGTCATATGCATGTGAAACTGTAGATAATAATAAAACTATTGAAAAAATTAAATTATCTCAAGAACTAAATGATGGTAAGTATTAATTCATTTAGATAATTATTTATTTCTTAATCATTAATAGAATTTTATTCAGATAAAAATGCTATATTATTATCCAACTATCCGAACATAGAACAAATTTCTGAATTTATATTAAAATGTACTTCAACTGCAGAAGAAAGTCAACTCTCAAACTTATTTGACTGGAAATCAAATAGTTGTTGGACTAGTGAAAACCCTAATGGAGTTGTAAGACATGAATTTGAATTATACCATTTTGGACTAGCTAGTTATTGTTTTAATTTTCTTTTAATTTTCTAGCATTGCATTAAATTGGAGTTTCATCCAAATATAGCCATACGTTCTCTACTAATAAAAATGGATGAAGAAAATGAAAAATGTAGACCATTATTTGTAATTGTAAATGCTGGAGATAACTTTAATATGATGGAAGAAGTAAATCGAGTGGTTGTTAATTCTTTAGAAGGCACTTTAACACTATTACATTCAATGAATAAGGTATTCTATATTTTAGTAAATAAAAAATTGTAATATTTCTAATATCAAAATTGTATTTCAACAATACATACTAAAATATTATGTATAGTCTGCAAAAATCATTATATTTGTATATTTTATTGTAATTTTATTGTATTGAAGAAAAATACTTTTTAAATTAAAATCATAACTCTTATTGGAAAATATAATTTAAAATTGAGCTTTATACTATTCCATGTAAACTAATTAAATGCAGTTTTGTAATGATTTAATTTAATTTCAGTGTCATAAATGTGTTGAAATAACATTGCGTACTAATGAAACAATTTGTGTTTTAACTGGACTAAAAATTGATGTGGTATTAGTTAATCAAGAATTTGTTGTAAATGCATTAACACCCCAATTTGACTCGGTTCAAGTAATTAATTTTATTACAAATAATTTTATTTCGTAGAAACCTTTATATACTTGTGATTATTAAACGGTATATATATTATATTATTAATTATTTTATTTATTGAACAGGAATTCCCACCTCAGCCAGAACTAGAATCAAAAATTAAAGTAGATTCTGAGTATGCTGTGTATGTTTGGGGCTTAAATGATAAGGGACAACTTGGAGGATTGAATGGATCAAAGATTAAAAGACCAACATTTAATGAAGCACTAACTGCACTTAAGCCAATTGAAATTGTTGGGGGATCAAAATCACTTTTCATTGTATCAAATGAAGGAAAAGTAAAATTTGAATTTAATTTTATTGATAGCATTACAAATATATCTATAATATTATTAAATCTTTATTATGATTTAGGTATTTGTTTGTGGAGATAGTAGTGGAGGTCGACTTGGAATACAATTTTGTGGTAAAGTTTGTTCACCAAGACAGATTCCAGGTCTAAGCCAATTTGTTATTAAAACCGTGGCTGTGCATTCTGGTGGAAAACATGCAATTGCATTGTCACTTGATGGAAAAGTAATGTTTTATAAATTATATTTTATCTTATAGATGAGCTTGTTGTTATTGTTTTTAAAGATATTTAATCAATTAGTACTTTGTGTTTTTATTTTAAAGTAAATAAAATAAATAGGCAGAAATAATTTGAAAACCTAAAAAATGCAGTGGCCACCTAGAAAAAAATTAATATTATTACATTTTACATGAGTTAATAGTATTGGATTAGTATTCAATTAGTATTTGAAATAAATAAATAATTTTAACAATATTTATTTGTTTGTTATTAATAATCCTAATGTTATTAATTATTTATGTATTTTGTATAATAGGATAAAGTAATTTAATGTTTTTTGTAAAATATTTAACATTTCATTATTACTTTTTTGAATAGTTGTTTAAACATGAGTAATACTAGTTTTATATAATTTTTACAGGTTTTATCATGGGGCGATGGTGAAGACGGTAAACTTGGTCATGGTGATTCTCTTACTTTGGATTCTCCAAAAATAATTGAGACATTACTGGCCAAAAGAGTATTTTATATAGCATGTGGTAGTGCTCATAGTGCAGCAATTACCTCTGATGGTGAACTATATACTTGGGGTCAAGGTCAATATGGTCGATTAGGACACGGTGATGAAATATCTCAATACACCCCAAAACTTGTAAGTTTTCAATTTTACATAATTTTGAATTACAATGATTTTATTTATAAAATATTTAAACTTGTACTTTAGGTCGAAGCATTCATTGGGAAAAATATTATTAAAGTGGCTTGTGGTAGTCGAGATGCACAAACTCTTGCCCTAGACTATGATGGTAACGTCTATTCCTGGGGTGATGGTGATTTTGGTAAACTTGGTAGAGGCGGTAGCGATGGTTGTTGTACTCCACAAAAAGTGGAAAGATTAGTTGGACACAGAGTTGTACAAATAGAATGTGGTGCCCAATTTTCAGTCGCATTGACAGCAACTGGTCAGGTAAAACAGCATAGTCTTAAATATTATTTGTATGTATTTTTCATAATTATTATCTTTACCGTGTTAGGTTTGGACATGGGGTAAAGGGGAATATTATAGATTAGGCTTGGGTAGAGGTGAGCATGTACGTAGACCAACCTTGGTGAATCAACTGAAATTAGTTACAATTGATCATATTGCCGTCGGTACATTACATTGTATTGCTGTATCTACACAAGGCGATGTAAGTTGTATAATCATTACAATTTTTTGATTATAATTTTATACTCTTATATTATTTTTATCATCTTTTATATATATTTATTACTCAACATAATTTTTAATATTCATAAGTATCATCTTAGGTTTATTGTTGGGGTGATAATGATCATGGTCAACAAGGTAATGGCACAACAAAGGCAAACCAAGAACCGAAATTAGTTGCTAATTTCAATAACATAAAAATTAACCGTGTTGGTTGTGGTTCTTCCCAATCTATTGCATGGAAATGCCCTGAATTACCTTTATTGATGTCTGATGTACCTGTGAAGTTTGCTCGCATTAAAGATTCAATGGGAGCTACAGCATTAAGTGAGGATTTACTTTTTATTTATTATATTAATGAATTACTGAGTATTAAAGTATTAAATACAATTATTAGATGAAAATGCTCAAACTAAAATGAAAATTGAAGATCATCAAAATTGTGAAAAGGATTCTTTATCAAGAACTATTTTATCATTAGACTCGGCTGCAGCTAAACAAAATGCTCTTCAACATGTTTTGAATGCTTTGCGAATTACCTTAGCTCGAGAAATTGTACTTGCAGCTCTTGCATCACCTTCTTATGATGGTAAATTATATGATCTAATTAATTTTGACATAATTCTAAGGTACTAATAATTTTCAGATGTAAGTATAAATCACGAAATAATTCAATCAGATCAAGGAGGTGGTGAAGCACCCGCTCCAGTTTTGGATTTGAATCTTTTACATCTAGTATGTATAAATATTTTACATCTAACCAATAGCAATGTTTTTGAAAATATTTTTTTTTTTAATTGACCTATTTGATTTATAATAGAACAGCGCAGTAACCCCAGACAGTATAGAAAATTCATTACAAATGCCATCTTCTCTTACTACTTCAGCTAGTACATTATCTTCAAAAGCTACCAATACTATGTCAATTGTTGCTGCTACAATAAAATCAAAAAATCAAGTATTTAAATTGTTCAATTTGGTTAAATTAGTGTATTTACATTGTATTTAATTAAAACCATTTCTCAGGTTATTGGAATAAATGATTCATCATTACTGGCTCTTAGAACAGTTGATGGCTTCTTAAACACATTGAATGAAAAAGATATCAGACTACTATTGGACCTGGCAAAATTAGCATCTGTTTATAGGCTTGGCTCAACAGCAGAATATATTCTAATAAACACATTTATTTGTAATAATATATTCATTCAATAATGTACCATTACTATAAATTTAATAAAAAATATATTTTTAATTTTACAGCTTTCATATATTCCAACAAACATATAAATCTATTATTGGAGTACTGTGTGTCAGAAATGGAAACTATTTATTCTCAATGTTCTTTTTTAGTATCACCACCCTCAAAACACACTGTTCAGGAGAGTCCTCATCCTTATCCAGATGACTCTTATCTGTCTGGATATGTATCCATACCAGGTATTTATTTTACTATTTTTATTTCAATAATTTAATAAAATGTATAAATAATATTTATAAAACAAACTAGACTAAGATTATTTGCCAAATATTTTTCTAAATGAAATAAAAATAATTTTATGGATATAATATGAAGCTAAAAATGTTAAAACATTCTATTATTAGATGCAATTGCCTTGTATATTGAGTTCAACCAAAATTGTTCAACTGAAAAACTCAAAGATACATTAACATTAATGGACGGTGCTGAAAATGTTATCAGTGTCCGATCAGGAAGAGATACAGAGTGGGCTTCTCCATTATTTATTTTACGTAAATAATTTAAATTTTATATTTGATACTTGATATTTTTAAATATTATTAAATTAATAATAAATGTAATAAAATTATAAGGTGATGAACTTCACTGGAAATTTATGAGTGATAAATCTGTAAATGGTTGGGGTTGGCGTTTTGTTGTATATCCAATTATGCCTATAACAAGACAAAGTGGGACTGATCGCGAAGTACTTTCTAGACCTTGTTTGCCAGTTGTTCGTAGTCTATTACATGAATGTCTTAAGCGACATAATGATGTAGTGCTTACCAAACGTCTTACTATCACACTAATGATGTCATTGCATTTAACTACCCTGAGTATGAATGATTATTTTTTATTGATTTAATATTATTTAATATTCATATTAAAATATTATGGAATAGCTCTTGAAGAAAGAATTTGGTGTATTAATAATTTGAGTGAAATATTCAAATATAATCGAGAACTGGCATATGAATTATTTATTTTGCCATATGGAGAAGGGAATATAGCTGATATACTTGTACGTACTGAGCGTTTAATGTTTAGGCAGTTTGAATACGAAGAAACAGCTGTATTATCTGGAAAGCAACTTTGTTATTCTGAATATTTTAAAGTATATAATTTTATAAATTAATATAAAATTCTTTTTGAATAATACTAATATTGATATACATATATATATATATTATTTGTTTATAACAGTCTTTAGTACATATGATGAAATGGTTAAACAGAAACTTACGGAGTTGGTCATTTGATGCCTCATGGTTTGTCGATTATTGTTTTGGCAGCGATGTTGCTAGTACTTTGATTAATCGAGAACAATTGCCAGAAGATTTTATTAATCATGTACATAAAAAAATTGAGTGCATTGATAAAAACTATAAAAGAGATGATGACCATATCTTTTTAGACAACTTGAAATTTACAAAAGAACATGATGAACAGTTATTACAATGGTTAAATAGGTATGTTAATAATTTTTCCTTTAAATTATAAAAATAATTATTATTTTTTCTATCTTTAAGTAAACCTGATAATTGGAATATGACTTGGGGTGGAAATGGTCAAGTTGTATATGTTTGGGGTCATAATCATAGAGGGCAACTTTCATGTTTGGAATCTAGTCAAGTAAAAAAACCAATAGCATGTGATTCATTATCATTTTTAAAGCCTATTCAAGTGATTGGAGGCGAGCAAACCATGTTTGCAGTTACTTCATATGGAAAAGTATACGCATCAGGTATGCAAACAACAATATTATTACTTAAAATAATAATAATATACTTATTTTTAAATGAATATTATTTATGTTTAGGTTATACTGAAAGTGGACGCCTTGGTATTGGTCCTTATAGTGCCAAAAACCCATATGTAGTTACTCCTCAACTTGTTCTTGGTCTTAATAATATTATAAAGGTAACTAAGTACTAAATCATTCAATATTTATGCAGTGTTCAAATTAGATATATAAAATTTAATTGACTTTTCAATAATTTTGCTAAGGTGTCTGTCAACTCAGGAGGTCGTCATTGTTTAGCTTTAACATCTAATGGAGAAATATATGCATGGGGTGATGGTGATGATGGTAAATTGGGACTTGGAAATAGAATGTAAGGTTGATTAATTTTATGATTAATTATTTTTAAATAACACTTATTATTTTACAGATCCCACTCAAAACCTCAATTGGTCCAAAGTTTGAGTGGTAAATATATTGTTGATATTGCTTGTGGTGGTTTCCACTCTGCTGCAATCTCTCGATATGGCCATTTATATACTTGGGGTAAGGGACGATATGGGCGCTTAGGACATGGTGATTACGAGGATTATTTATACCCAAAGTTTGTAAGTAAATTGAGTGTAATTTAAGTCTAGCTTTAAGTGTAATAAAATATTTTTTTAATTGTCTGCATAGGTCCAAAGTTTATTAAGCTATCATGTTGTGAAAGTAGCTTGTGGAAGTGGAGACGCCCAAACATTATGTATTACTTCAGATGATAATGTTTGGTCATGGGGAGATGGTGATTATGGAAAACTTGGACACAATATTGCAGAATCGTGTAAAGTGTGTATAATAAAACTGAAAAAACACTACATGAATTAATTCTATAAATTTTTTTCATATAAGTTTCCTTGTAAAATTGAATCACTCTCGGGCAAAGGTATTATTCAAATTGATTGTGGATCACAATTCTCAGTTGCATTGTCATCAAACGGAACATTATACACATGGTAATGATATCAAACAATGTTTTTTATTATTATTATTTAGTATTTTTCATTTAATATGTATAATGTGTATGTATATTTATGTAGGGGTAAAGGTGATTACTTTAGACTTGGTCATGGTAATAATGATCATGTACGCAAACCAAAACCAGTTAATGGACTTCAAGGCAAAAAAGTTATACAATTTTCTACAGGTTTTAATGAGTTGTATGTCTTAAAAAAGTATTTGTTTATAATTTATTTATTATTTAGGATCATTACACGTACTAGCTCTGACTGATGATGGAGAAGTGTATGCCTGGGGTGACAATGATGAAGGTCAATTAGGTGATGGTACAGCACATCCTATATCAAGACCTCGCCCAATAGCTGCTCTTAAAGTAAGTGATCAATTAGTTAAGAAAATTAAATTTTATAACAGTTAATTCTATTTGAAATTGGATTTACTGAAAGTAATAAATTTTATTTAAAATAGTATAAAGAGCAATATGTTTATGAAAAATGTAGGGTAAACGCATTCAAAAAGTGAGTTGTGGATCTGCTCATTCATTTGCATGGGCTAATGAAGAAGCTTCTTGTTCAGAAAACTCATCCCCATCCATAATACCACTAGAATATGATTTACTACAAGAATTCAGTGTTAACGAATTGAGGAATCGATTACTACTTTTGCATCATTTCTCGACTATAGTTAATCAAACTCTCTTATTATTTTTGCCAGTACAAGGGGACTTAAGTTTAGATGCTATACGGCCATACATGGTGTATCCAGTGAAAGAAAGCATATTTAAAAAAGTATTCTATAACCTGTTATTATAAAAAAAACACGGGGATTGTCATAATATTTTAATTCATATTCAGGTACTTCAATTATCCATGGTAAGAGAACAACGGCATGGACCAATGTTTGAATTAAACAGAATTAAAACACGCAAAACAAGAAAATCAACTAACCATGATTATTCTCATACAGTATTTGGACAAATGGTGAATAATATGGACTTTTTAGATGAAGATTCCTTATTTTTGTACCATCGTATTTGGAAAGTTCAATTTGTTGGTAAGTTATTTAAAATATTTCTGAATCTAATTATTTTCCATATTTGGTATAACATTTTATTCTTGCTGAATTTTTAGAATGATAAAAGAATAAGTTGTATATATTTTTAAAAGCAATACATATAAAGTATATTATTATAATAATATTCACATTTTTATAGGTGAAAGTGTCGATGATTATGGGGGTGGTTATAGTGAAAGTATTGCTGAAATTTGTGAAGAGCTTCAAAATGGATCTCTACCGATATTAATTCAAACACCAAATGGTCGAGAAGATACTGGGACTAGTCGAGATTGTTTTATACTAAACCCATCAGCTACAACCAAATTACATATGAAAATGTTTGAATTTCTTGGTAAAAATTATCTTGTATAATTTAGTAACTAGTTTTTATATATAAGTATAACGATAATAATAAATATCTACGTGCATGGTAAAATATTTTAATTATATAAATGAATAAAGTAATATTATTGTTTTGTATTAAATATAAATGAATCAATTATTCTTAATTATTCATAAACAGGTGTATTAATTGGAATAGCGATACGTACTGGCAGTCCGTTGAGCTTAAATCTTGCTGAACCAATGTGGAAACTATTATGTGGCATGAAACTTGTGCCTACAGATTTGATTGAAATTGATAAAGATTATGTTCCTGGTAATTTAATGCTCAGAGCAATTATGATAAAAATAATGTGTGTAATTGTATAATTTTAATAAAAATCTTATATAGGATTGTTGTATGTTCGAGACTTGGAAGGAGAAGATGAATTTACAAACCTTGATATATCATTTTGTACTACATCTTCTACTGGTCGGACAGTGGTTTTAAGCACTGAACATAAACACGTGACGCAGTATAATAAACATGAATACATACAATCCTGTTTAAACTTTAGGTAACAATATTTATTGACCTTAAAAATAACACACTATCAATCATATATTTCTTCAGGTTACATGAGTTTAATGAACAAGTGAAAATGGTGCGAGATGGTATGGCGAGAGTTGTACCAGTGCCATTACTATCTTTATTCACCAGTAACGAGTTAGAAGCCATGGTGTGTGGATCACCAGAAATACCCATTAATATGTTGTTGAGTATTGTCACATACAAAGGTATTAAATTAATAAAAATAAACTTGAATAAACTTATTTCAATAAAACTAATAATGACAATACTTATAATATAGGAGTTGAAGCCCACGATAAGTTAGTACAATGGTTTTGGGAAATTTTAAGCGAATTTACCAATCAAGAGCGATCATTATTCCTAAGATTTGTTTGGGGGCGCACAAGACTACCAAGAACTATTGAACATTTCCGTGGTAGAGATTTTGTCTTACAAGTGAATAATAAATATTTATTTATTATTATTTTATTAATATTCAACACTGATTTAGCGGTGTTCAATTAATTTTTTTTTTTATTCTTTGTTTTAATTAACATTGTTTCATAGGTTATTGATCGATATTCACCAGCAGATAATTTTTTGCCTGAAAGCTATACATGTTTTTTCCTTTTAAAAATTCCTCGTTACACCAATAAAGTAAGTACTGGCCTCAAACAATATACAAATATAATTATTATAATATTATTTTATTAAATATGACAGGATGTAATGAATGAAAAACTCAAATATGCTATTCATTTCTGTAAATCAATTGATACTGATGATTATGCCAGAATTGCATTACCCCGAAGTATGGAGGAGTCTTCTGTGGACACTGATAGTTTAGTCAGTGAAGATGAATCTTGAAAATCTCATTATTCAATTAGGATAATATTTTATGTGTATTTATAGTTATCGTAAAAAATTGTATTTTTATTAATATATTAAATTATAAGATTATAAGATGTATATTCTCTCTTCATTATATTGAAATGTCCACTATCAATAACATTTTTATTAAAAATACCACTCTTTAAAAGCTTATTTACTATTTCAATAAATTACATTTTCTAATTTGAATTTTTATTTGATCAAAAACTTAGCAAGAATTGAATAATTTTCTCTATTTAGTTAAAAATAATAAGTATATTTTATACAATAAATTTACTTTACTATTGTATTATTATAATATATATTTGATTTATAGATATGTAAAAGTATCAATCTTATTAAGATATTATTTTATTACTGTTCAATTTATAGTATTTAAAAGAAAAATGTGCAAAAAAATAACATTGTGACACCAGTATGTTTGTGATTTAAAACCAAAATAAGAATATACTACAATTTTTAAATTGCCTCCACCCTTTTTCCAAATAAATATTTAAGCCAATATAATTGAAAAATGTTTAGTTTTGAGGTAAAGTTTGTTTTTTAAACAGATTTTACCATGGTGAGTGATCAATAGTATTTAATATAAACTTAATATACTTAATCATCAAAAACTTATGGTACCTACTGTTCAAATAATGTAGTAATAATACATGTTCTCTATTTATCTAATTAATAACTTGAAACTAATTGGTTACATTCGTAAAATTGACGGAATAATTTAAGAAAAACATTTATCTTTTATATTAGGTATATAAAACTGATGTATTATTGCCCAGCCTAGATCACTGAGTCTAGATGTTTGACATTTTGCACAGAGATTTCTTATACAACGCAGACTAAGGACTAAAAGGGTTAACAGCGGTAAAAAGTGTAGCATGGGAAAATTCGCATAACCAGAACCGCTGAATTTGAAATTTGTTCAATATTTTTCATAATATTTATTATATTACTGGGTAAATTAAATGAAAGGTAGTCTAGTATAAAAACGTACGGCACGTTTTGCTAATGCGCTAATTGACAGGACTACGGACTTGGCATTATGTCCACATTATACGACAAACCACATACGTAGTATAAGACCTTAGGTCATTGACTATTGTTAAACATTGATCAGAGTAAATGTTATAATGGACGACATTGAAACGTTTGAACATCAACTTACCGGATACCCTACATTTTCGTAATTTTTTTTATTTATTTATTTTTTATACAAAGGTAGTTGTTTATTTTTTTACTTAAAACGTATTTACTCTGCCCTTTATTACCTATCCGACGTGGTTTTTCACAACGAATCAGGGGATTTCCCGCATTGAGCTCGCGTTTAGGTATATATACCTGTAGTTATTACCTCGATTTTCGTTTTCATCATCGATTTTTAAAACATTAAAATGTTTTTTGTATTATTAATTAAGTTTGAAATTATAGTCATAACTTGAACTTTATTGTCATTATATGTTCTATGGGCTATGGCGCTTTAGTTCAAGTAACAAAAAAAAGTCCAAGTCCACTGTCCCGCTACAACGGGCGTATTATTACTATGTTCACGATTTGTGACGGAATTCGGAGTCTGTCAAATCTTTTCATTTTTCAGATTCTTCTCACCTGTTCCACGCGAGTAGAACACATTAACACGGTTGTTGCACGAAGCTAGTGGACGGAACCGGCTGTGTGAATCAAACGATTGATAATAATATACGTTTCTGACGATTATGAAATTATTAGCCAAGTTTCTGTTTTTCGTGATTTCGTTAGGACTGAAATAATATTTAAAATTAAATCTACACGCATTGTGAGTTGAGACGTACCGAAACCAAGTAACCTGTAATCTGTATTATGTTTTATGTATCGCGTGCTGCGTATGTATTATTCTCGCCGCCGTAACTTCCGGATTCGTAGGAAAAAGCGAAAATTCTCCACACGTTTGCCCAGCAAATTGAATGCCAAGGCGAGCGCCAACATGATTTTATACATCGTCACCGATGTTATACTTATAGGAGCATGTAGTTAGGTTACCCGCGGCCACGCGTATACAAAATAACGACGGTCATTAGATCTTTTCGTTTGTGAATAAAAAACACGATCGCTCTCGATCTGCATCATTATTGAGACAACAATGGCAGCTTGGTAGGAAGCAAAGCAGATTGAGCTTAGGTTATTCCGCGATGTTAACACTGTCATAATAGTATTGCTGCACGAACGCAAAAGCGTGATACGAATCCAACTCAAATGTAAGATAATTTAAACATCTAGAATCCAGCTGACCATAGTTTCGGCAGGTAAATTTTTGTAAATGTTTCATATAACCTAGACTTTAACTATCGATGAACTATTATAGAATAATATCTCTAAATAAATAAATATACAATAGAGATTTTAGTTAATGAACTATAATATATCAATTATAATAGTATCAATTATTATTGGAAAACACCCATAGTACAGAATAGAATAATAGTGCCCATAGCCGCGTTTAATGGGGGGCAAATTTTATGGTGTTTGATGGGGCGGCACATTTTGTAAATCTATTGTTTTTGCATAGTACCCGTGTATCCTCCCCGTTTATACGCCACCGACTGTGAAAAACATAATTTTGAATTAAAATTTTCTTAAGGGCAGCATATTTTAATTTGCTCCGGGGCGGCAATATAACTTAATACGGCACTGAAAACACCATGGCGGCCTGGCGTCGGTAACTAAATTTGAAAAATACTATTGGAAAAAACACTTTCGTTTAAAAACTTGTCGTTCACATCTTCACGAGGATTGATCATGTCCACGCGGCCACGCGTACCTAACAAGTGACAACCAAGTAGCATGTTTATGTATACCTATTAATTATTATTTTACCATTATTATCCAAGCGTCGTTAATTGTAAAAAAAATATATATATAAGAAAAATTACATACTTAACCAAAGCCGGTTAGAGGCTAGAGTATAGCTCTGAATGCTCTGATCATTTCAATATCGAGTTTGATAATAAAAAGAAAACTTTAAATAATTAAGTTATATTCTATTAAGATTCTTAATGAAACGAGAAATTTATTTGTTTTATCTTGTGTGTGTGTTTTTTTATGTACATGATTTTGACGAATATGATTAGTGATTGCTCATAATAATATACATAAACTTGGTACTTTTCTGATTGGACATTTTCTATAGTTGGTTCTTGGGCCGAAAATGAGGGCATTTTTTGAATTTCTCCACAGTTTTTCGATGAATTGAGAAAAACCATATAAAATATATATTTATGATTTATTAATAGATGATAATCATATGAACACATGGTTAACTAGGAAACAGTTGGTTATAAAAGCCTAAATTTTTTTTTATCATTCTCATCAGTTTCATCTACAGCACAGCGTTTATTTGATACTGGACTTCTCTGAGAATCTCCTGAATCAATACTTAAATGTCTAGCTTCCATCAGCAATAGAGATTCTTTTTCAATAATTTATTTTGTTTCATTTTGAATTGAATCTGAACTGCTATTTTTCTCACTTGATAGTTGAGTATTTGTTTAACAATTGTCATTAATTTCATTATCACATGGTGGACATTTCTAAGGTTCTGATGATCCTAACACAGCCTTTTTTTCCACATCTGATAACTGAATTCTTTTATTTTTATCACAAATGTCATCAACAGCTTTGCGTTTCTTAGACTCGGGGCTTTTTTGTGAATATTCTAAATGCTTACCTTCATTTAAGAGTCTTGTGATAATTTTACTACCAACAGTATTCGGAATAGCCTTTTCTTTCTTCAACTCATCAGGTACATAATCTTTTAAATCTTTTCTTTTCAAGTGATTAACTTGTATATCCATACCAGCTTTAAAAATAGTACAAGCTCTATTTTTCACTAATAAGAAAAAATCTCGGATATGTGTTCTAAAGTCTAATTGAACAATTGTACCATTAGATTTTGATATTTCAAGACCAATAAACCAAACTGAGGATGACCTTCCTTGAGACTTTTCAAAAGGCAACGGAAACTGATCAGGATTTAAATGAGATCTTTGGACATAATCAATTTCTTCTAAAGATGTAAGTAACAAACGAAGTTTTGATTCAATTAAACTTTTCCATTCAAGTAATTCTTCATCACAGTTTGCAAACACAGTAATCGCCAAGAAATATCTATACTTGGTGAAAAACTTAGATGGTTGAAAAAGTTTTGACCAACTAGATTTCCCAGTCAAAATTTCTCCCATTATGTCTAAACTAGTTTTGAATTCATCTTGTATAATAGCTAGTGTAGAATGAGAGACATTGAAAGTTGAATTTTGTTGAGGATAAACCGGAGTTATAACGGGCATAACGTGACTCCGATCAGCCATATTTACTCTAGGATCCCAAACCAAATGTCCAAGATCCACAAAACACGATGGTTTTAATAAAACTGGCTGAGGCCAATGCCACTTGGAAAAAATTAAAAAAAATTTGTGTATCAAAGTAGCAGGTGCAGCATTTGGATATAATTGACATACTCTTGCGACCAACATAGCCCATGAAACACCTCCAAGGTATCCTAAGGCATTTGAGTAAACTCTATGGCGTTTAGCCCATAATTTAATTGCAATTAAAGTTTTCTTGAATGATTCTCTATTAGGAACTAATCTTATGATAGAATCAGTGACTCGACAACCATTTAAACTTCGAACACATTTGTAGTTCAAATTTCTAAGTAGATTATCTTGCTGTAAATCAATATCCTCATGTACCTCTCTTAAAGCAAGACGGGCAAACAACATATCAATTTCAATGTCTTGAATAATCATTTTAATCACCGGAACAAATGCTTCTTCAATAGCTCGTACATTCTTAATATTATAATTGTCTTTTAATTTATTATAGAACGTTGAAAAAAAGTCAACTCTAGTAATATGTCTAGGAACTATTACAATTACATCAACATCAGCACCTTTATGATAAACACCAAGGCGATAGGATCCAAATGTACATACTAAACCTCCAACATTTTCAGCAGTGATTTTAGGTAAATTTCTTTTCATGCTGACTTCACGTATCCATTCTTTAGCCAAATTATTTAGGATTGATAATACTTCAAGTCTTTGTGATAAATCTTCATCGGTAGTAATAACTTTTTCTTTTGAAAGGGTATCATCTAATGATTTTGTTAATTGTATATCCATATCAGTAGGTAGAGCATCACTTATTGCAGAGGTCATTCCATACATTGTAAAGGATTTTAGAGAACGGTCTATTAAAAATAAAAATATTTTTAACTTTGTTAATATTATTTTTATTGTTTTTAACACCCTTAAAATTTGAATCATGATTTTACTTGAAAAAGTAGTTGAATAAAAATTTAACAGTAATATAGGTACTTGATACCTATTTATTCACGATCACTGGACACATCGACTTTTGTAACTTCAGATTTCTCTTACGATTTAAGTAGTATAACTTGATTGAGTGCTGAAATAAAATAATAAAAGATATTAAACAAAACATCTTTAATTGCAAATAAATGATCAAATAAAATGAAGTAAATATAAAAATTAATTTTTAAGGTACCTACCTAAATCAAGACAAATTAATATTATTATACAATTAGTTAAATTACAATTATTATAATTTTACCGATTGATGGAACATTAATAGACAGTATAGCTACAAGATAATCTAAATATTTTAACTTCAAACAGTAGGTATAAAGATAATATAATATAATAAACTTTTGGACCTTGGTTCAGATATTTATACTTGATTACTAGAAAAATATAGGAATTCAATATTATTTAGAAACTGAAATAATAAATGAAATTATGAAATGTATCAGATTAAATACTAATATGTTACTATGGTATTATTAAACTTGTGGGGATAGTAAGATAAATAAAATATCATTTAAAAACAAAATATAAATATGAATATACTTATAAATGTAGTATAATTTCAAGTAAAAATTTTAAAAAAACAGGTAAATTACAACTTATTTTTAGATCTTGTATTTCAGGATTTACAATAAAACATTTAAAATAGCTGAACTTATAATTTTGAATATAAAATAACTAACAATTTCTACTTAGTTTTAAATTATATAAATCAAATTATTATGGAAAAAATAGAAATCACAATAAAAAAATAGAAAATTTACTGTTAATGTAATTGTCAAAGAATAAGCTAATGCTGTATACTATGCATTTGAAAATTGGGGTATATTGGATATTGTTTAAGCTCTATGCTGTGATACTAGTATACTACTGCATCAAATACAGGCCGTTTAAATGGTGCATATGTTTTATTAGAGCAAAAATTGGAAAGAGACTTACTTTACATACCATGTCGCCACCACATTTATGAAATAATTTTACGTGGCTCTTTTGAAACTATACTTCCTCATTTAACCTCAAGTTCTGATATCCTACTATTCAAAAAATTTCAAAAAATTGGAATAAAATAGATATTACAAATATAACTTCTGGAATAATAGACCTTGAGTGTTGCGCTGCGTTACAAGATGTACGAAATGATATTATCCACTTTTCTCGAAGTATGTTAAAAAATAAATGTAATAGAGATGATTATAAATTTATAAAGAATTATTTGAACTATCCATAATTTTTTTGAATGGTAATTTGGACAACAAATTGAAAATACATCCCCCTGGAGCAATGCACCAAGCTCGTAAGATGAGTAGAATCAAAATATATATTTTTCGAAACCAATATTTTTTATTTTATTCTGAAAAAAAATGCTATTCGTGATATTTGTGTTTTTATTGTTTGGTCTTACTTAAAAGCCTAGTTTAACTGTACCGTACCAGTAAGAGCTCCAGCTAGTGACTTAAATGTTATAAAAAGTTTAATACTATATGAAAACAAATATTCAAAAATTTTAAAAGCCGTCATAAAAAAAATGAGTAATGAGTAAGAGACAACAATACCATTCTTCGATGATACATTATCAAACGAAATCAAAATATTAATGGTACAGTCATTTAATAATGATGGAAATTTTAACCAAGCTAAACGTCTTATGATTTCATTTCAGAATTTTAGTGCGACATTTTCAGGTATATTATTATTATTATTATTATTATTATTATTTATTAGTATTTAGTTAGGTATATGGTTATGTTATTAAAAGAAAACGTTTAATTTTTTTAGAAAAAACAGTGGTCCCCTTTCTATCCAAAAATAGTATGACATTTTTTTCTCGGTTTGGAATTAACACAGATGTTTTTAAATATGATTCTATTACATGGAATACCAAAATTAGTTATTTACATGGGAAAGAAATTGTATTTTCGCTAAAGTGGTAAATAATACAGCGGAAAGAGCAGTTAAACTTATGGAAGATTTTCATGGTAGTTTAACCCAAGATGATGAGAAGTCGGAGTTGTTGCTTCTACACTGTGTTCAAGAACACAGAAGACTATATCTTGATAGTAAGAAGGAAATATTGAAAACCAAATTTGATTAATTTTTATTGTAAATTGTCACGAATAAATAAAAAATTAAAATTAAATAGTAATTTTATACATTAAGGTAAATTTATCTTGCAATTGATTATAAATAAGAAAAAGTATGTAGGTGTACGAATATAAATTATAGAAAATTTAATTTACTTTAAAATATATTATGTATTAAATTCAAAATTTCCTGTTGGTTATTCATAAAAAAGTGAAAAATATCAATAAATTACGAACAAATTAATGCACTCAAATTTAAAATTCAAGTCGGCACGGGTTAAGCTTAACCGATTGATCTAAAACTTTTTGTAGTTCATTTTTATATGCATATACACAAATTAAGGGGTAGAGACTGAAAAAATATTGATATTGATAAATAAGGGACACCCTAATATATATATATATATATATATATCAATACTATAGTTGAACGTGTGAATTTCCCCCTCACCGATACAAAAACTATATATATATATACCTACATGGTTTTCCCCTAGAGGGTCGGACGAAAAAAAACCCACTTCGAACACTCTATATACTACACACCATTAATTCTCTGGAAAGCTGATTGCAGGAACGGTCGACGTCGGCCGTGCGTGCGTGTGTATATTTTATGTATTGTCCGAATTCCCCGGGTTTTCTCGAGCTGAAAAAGAAACGAGTGCTTATGTGTGTGTGTGTGTGTGTGTGTGTGTGTGTGTGTGTGTGTGTGTGTGTGTGTGTGTGTGTGTGTGTGTGTGTGTGTGTGTGTGTGTGTGTGTGTGTGTGTGTGTGTGCGTGTGCGTGTGTGTGTACGGGAAAGAAGTAGGAAAAAAAGGAGAGAAAAGGGGAAAAAAAAAAGAAAAAGAGGAGCTGACCAAATCCAATCAATTCTCCGGCGCATCTACGCTCCTCCTGCTTACCCAGTCCCGGTCAAGTATACCCCGCTACTCACCCCCCAAAAATCAATTCCCTTAAAAACAACTCTCGTCCCTTCCACCGACCCTAGAGGAATTAAAGTCCTGCAATGTTTCTGGTAAAACACGGAAATAACGTTATGAATGGTTTTACGAGACCGCACACGCAGGCACGCAGTACACACACGGACACACACTGTGCTTGTCAATATTTTGCAAGTCGCTGAAGTAACTTTTACTAGGCGCTTCTACTATATAATATATATATATAAATACATATATAAGGATATATAATAATATTATATATCCTTCCTCTCGCGACTGTTTTTCGCAGTATTTGCCATACGGTTAAGTTATAGCCTATAGGTAGGTGCATGTAATTTAGGGCTTACGGTTTGTTACGTCGTTACGAGGAATCCAGGAACCATATAAATTGTATTAATATCCGTATATTATTAATTATTGTTCCATAAATGGGAAAACTTATGGGTTGGAAGTTTGGGACCCTTTTTTTGTGCCTTTTTTTTTACTCAATAATTATAGAATAATATTTCTAAAACAAATTTGTAGTAGGTTATGTCTTATATGTAACAATAAAATGTAGGTACTAGGTCACCAATCACCATCACTGTACATAATATCATGTAATTTGGGAATATAATATTTAGGTTTATACTGTATGTCTTTATACATAATAGGTAATAAACATGACTAAAATAGTACAACCAATTTATAAATTCAAATTTTCCGAATTTTAATATTGGATAAAATACTATTATACGTAATATACGAGCACGCCGGCATGAAACTGTCAATAACACTAAACAAAATATATTTAAAACTGATTTGAATTTATTATAAAGTCTACTTTTCCACTTTTTTTTATTTTGTCTCCAACTTTTACAAAACAGAATAGAACAAGTTGAAAATATTATTCAACAAAAGTTAATATTTTGGTATGACTAACACAAAATTTATAAAACATAGAAAATCCTATTTAAAGAGAAAACAAATTCAAATCAGTTTTCAAAATCCTTAAGGTTCTTACACACTGCTGCGGTACACGATACGGTATCGGTACGGTACACTATTTTTCCGTGTACCGTACCGATACCGTATCGCGTACCGCAGCAGTGTATGAGAACCTTTATTATGTCAATAATTCGACCGGTACGCTGGAAATAAATAGAAAACGTCTAATCTCTCATTGTGATTTAGCGTGAGCCGTGTGATCGATAGAAACAGAAAATTATGGCTTGAAATCTCCTTGACAATGGGATTATTAACTATGTATACATTAAAAATAAATCTAATAATCATGATATAAATAAATGGGTGATGTGTTAACGTACGATTACAATGATAATTACCCCTCTGTAAATGTAATGGTACAGAATAAGAATAACTTAAATAACAAAATACAGCACATCCTTGAAAAACATTAAGGTAAAAGATAGACAATACAGAAAAAGAAAAAGACATTTATTTTTTCCTGTTCCGGTGCTTAAGGTGTCGGTTTTCTCGACCGCAACTTAACTCTATATTCTCAATAAAAAATAACTTTTCTCTGAATATCTCTATGTCAGTTTATACAATATTATTTTTATTAAAAACAAGTTTATTTTAGCCAAATTTGTTTTTGAATTTCTAAAATAGAGTTTATATAAATCATCATTCAACACCAAATATAAATAACTACTATTTTAATTCGTTTTAACTATTTTTGAGTATAGTTTCTCATACATTACACACTAAAATGTGTTAGTTGAACATTAATTAAAAAGTAAAAACTTGTATACCTATAATTTAAAACCATCTAAAGATTCCTATTTAAGCCATATTGTAATTAACTTCACCATAAATCCGCCATTCAGAATAGAAAAAACAAATTTAAAAGAATTAAATAAGAGTTTACGACAAACATAATTTCTCCCTAGCCTATTTTTATGATTAGGAAAGATTACTTATTATTATTTACTCAATGTTATCCACAATGAATTTTAGGTACAATGAAAATTGGAAATTGTTTTTTATATCTTAAGTACTTGCTTTATTAAAATGAACAAAATAAGTGGTTTCCCTACTTACTAAACAAATAAAAAGAAAAATATAAGAATAACGTTTTTCTAGTTAATATATGAATTAAAATATTATATTGTTAGGAGTTTATTATCTTTGTGTTATGAGTAGGGGCTATAAGTTGTAGAAATTGCATATTGTTCAATGTGCTCTCGATTTATTGCAGACCAAACTAGAAATGTGAGCTGTACAGTGGACAAAGGTAAGTTAAAAATCGAAAATTTGAAATGCATACTTCATCTATTTTAAAGAATAAGTTAATTTTTCTTTGATTTTCCATGCATATTTTGTATTTTATTCTTCTTCGTCTTCGCCGTTCTCCCAACTAATTCTTTAAGTTTTATAAATAGATTTCATCAACTGATATCGAAAGAAATTCTTTTCAACACATTGAAATATAATTAAATAGTCTTGAGTATTTGGTATTATTATTTTTTTATTTAGCCCGAACCTAAGATACCGCCTGCATACATACAGTTAATACATAAATGTGAACTTGTATATATGTATATAAAAGGTTAATGCTGGGGTCCCTCTTTTAATAGGGTAGCCTATATTTAAGTTTTCCTTCTTCTCTATTTTTTTTAATTTTATTTTTGTGTACTCCCTTCGGGTCTCCCGTCGTCGACATTAAATCAACGTGTACCGCATGTGCATTTTGTCAAACGTGCGTGAGCCCAATGCAGAAGTATATTATAGAATCTTTCTCCGTGTATATATATACATGTATAAACACAGAAAGATTTTTAACATTTTGACATGTCCGGTAGTTAAGGGCCAAAGGGTCTAACAGGAAGTGCAAAAAGGTCTTGGAGGGGTCGCGGGGACATCCTCGAGAACAGACGTCGTTAGAGAAACCCGTACGGTGGTACAACATGATTTTTAAGCTTAGCGAAACTAACGGATAATTATTATTATGATAATTTGCAAAACCATGTGAATACTTTTTACTCGTTAGTGGAAAAAGACGGAATTCTCTTTTGATGTATAAAAAAAAAATGTGATGTTTGATAAATCGTTTATCTGCGTTCATACTTCATACTATAAATTAGTGTTGTTATGTTCTATGTAGGTATCTACATCTATACGCTATATATAATCTATGTTTCTATATTATATCCTAATTAATTTCAAAAAATGATAGAAACCATAAACCATTTTAATGGAAATAAAATCGTGTTTTTGTATTATAAATTGTGTAATTTAATAAAATATTTTATCTTAGGAAAATAAACTAGGTAATTGTATTATAATATGTATAAGTATAACTTGGTTCTTAATAATCTTTTAAAAATTTGCAAGAAAAATATTTATTATTTGAAAAATAAATTGTCTGCTCAATTTTCCTATATAGCGTATTTTAAATAGACTCAATTGTAATTTATGTGTTAAAGTGTAGAATATTTTAAAGGGATAAAGAACGGATTAGTCAGCTTTCTAAACTTTGATTAAATATTATAGCTTCAATTTCAATAATAACAATAATAAGTTGTAAAATAAGTATTGTTTTAAGGATCATAGTCTCAGGCTCACTAGTCACTATATTTTATGAAATAGATTCATCAGAAATACTGAAATGCATCTTTGTAACTTTATTTATTTTATTTTCGCTCTATGTCCTTGTTGATCGCCTTCCTCAATAGTTAATAATGTAGTGTTACACAAAACGTGGTGTATATTTTATACTATCGATATTATTATGTAATTATATCTCTTCTTTAAAATATAAACTATTTTAAAAACGTTAAATTCAATTATTATTATGTATCTAGGTGCACAATAAAACGTAATTAAAATATGTAAATGTACGAGTGTTATTTGATCTGTTACCATATCATCAAGGATACATTATGACTATGTGGTAAGTGTGTGGAAACTTGTTTGTCCTTGTGTATTAGTTTTTTCTTTATATTGTTTATGAAGAAACTCTCCAAATGACATCCACTATAACAGCCTATAGGCTAAAAGCATGTCATGAGCAGGAATCTTCATCTTATTTGAGCGTTATATTTCGTTAGTTCCAATATGAGTACTTATTTTTATTGTTGAAATATAAAATAAAGCTTCAAAAGACTTTAAAAATTATTCAAGACTAGTAAAACATGCACTACTTGCTACAACTATAAACTATATATTATAGTCTATATACTTACATATTTAAAATCCAAAATATCCGAAAACTACAAACGAGTACTCAGTGTTTATTGCGTATATAAGAAATAAATTGGTAATTCATTTTTACTTAACAATAAAAATCCTACGCTTGTAAGTAAGAAGAAAAAGATAGGTTTACCTACACTTTATTGTTATGCTGTTATGAAAGTAATAATTTTTATTATTATATATTGAATTTTAATTGTTATTTTAAATATAACTATTAATAATAAGATTTTTAAGAATCTATAATTAGTCTTGAATTGGCACGCACATTAGTTATAAATTTATAATATTTAATTTAAAATCATAAAACTAAAATCAATTAAGATGTGTTAGATTAATTAAGATACGTATAAATATGTGGTGAATGTTTAAATTGTTGAAGACTTAAAAACTTTGTAGCCGAAATGTAAATAGTTTAGGTTTTATCAAGTTGAAATAATCGAATTTCAAAAGGTATAAATTTACATATAGTTATAGTTTTGATAATAAATGGCATACAGAAGACCATATTGTAATAAATAAACATTGAATAGTTTTCCTTTTTTGCATACACAAATAATTTAATAATAAGTATTCTTTATTATTAAGTTTAATTTAATATTAACATTAACAATTTTGATCCATTTCTTCAAGAACTATTCTACAAAATATTCATATAATAAACAAAAAATTAAATATTATATTATTTATTCTTTCTTTCTTGAAAACATTTACGAGTAATAACAATTTACAGATTTTTGTTTTATTTTATTAACAAAATATTTAATATAGTGATAAAATACTTTAATTTTTAAAAACTGGGCATTAAATAAAACCAATTACTTTTGAAATTTTAGCTATTAAATTAATGTATAGAAATACTAAATAATATTATACTTAAATATAAAAAGTACATTTAACAAATGTTATCTAACGAGTTATATGTGCGTATCGACGTATCGTAATTAAAACCAATTATGAGGTAGTGGTGGGCATATCTGGATTTAAAAAATCCAGATTATTCGGATTTATCAAATCCGAATTTAGTGAATCCGGATTTGACAGATTATCCGGAGTATCCGGATTATTCAATTCAATTTCGCTGTTCGATGTCTCATTTTTAAATTTTTAATTATATTTAAATTCATTAACATACATTTTTGAACGGGTATATTATATTTCTGATGCATTCAACTACCAGTGTTGTTTTGTGCTTAGCAATAAAAATAATTAATTAATCTGAATAATCCGAATAATCCGGATACTTCGGAAAATCCGAATATGAATTTAATTCAAATCCGGATTTGAATATTCGGATATTCGGAAAATTCAGATATTCGGATTTGATGCCCATCCCTATTATGAGGTATAGACGTATAGTTATCTGATGAAATTAATTATTGATTATATAGTATAGTTTTATCTTATTTCACAAAAGCAAAAAATGAAAATCTAATACTTTTCAGTTGTATAAATGTGAATAACCGTGATGACAAAATATATCTCTTCATCGTTATTATCAGTAACACCCATCGCACTCGCAGAACCTTTTAATCTCAAATAGCGTGTATAAATATACGTCTTCTGGAGAGGGTTTTTTTTGTATTCATGGACAATGTAACCCGTTTGGCGTGCAAAATTCCACTGAAAAGACTCAGGTAAAAAAAAAAAAATATCATCTCCGACAAAAGATTTCCAAAGTGAAATATCATTTTGAAATGTCACGGTTGTAACATGTAGTTTAGTTTTGTAAAACGTGTGAAACGGTTTTTCTATTTTTAATATAAAAATGCCGAAACGAAAGGGGTGGTGAACACTGAACAACGACAGAGCCTGAAGGCTAAAGCCACCGGCAACGGATTGACAGTTCACGGGTATCCTAGCAACGCCCTCGCGGACGTTTCTGATATTTATCACTTCCTCTCCCTCTTACTACTCCATATTCTCGTACCCTTTTAGATAGAAAATGGGAGTGACAACATGAAATAAAAAACCATACTAAAAAAACTTATTGTGTAAATAATAACAATGAAAGATGAAACACGTGTATATTACATTATAATGTAATGTATTTACTCGATTAAATATATTATAAGTTATAAGTTATAACATATTATGCGATTTGTTTTATATACAACTTATTTTGCTTAGTATTATTTTATATTATACCTACACTTAAACTTAACAGTACTACATGTCAAACATTTTAAATTATATTTATGAAGGTAATACTAATAAATCTTCCTGCTAATAATTAATTTATATTCATTTGCAAATCATGTTCAGGGAGTGATAATTGATAATTTCAAAAACCATAAGGCCAAATTGAGGTTATACTTTACCGATACTGGCGATACTTTAAATTAATTATAAAGCAATCAACCTACATATCCTTTTTATATTTTGTACCAAAATGCACACTAACTTTTTGAGTTGACATGCCAACAACAACTATTATTAATATTCAAAAATAATAGTATGAAACAATGGCGACTTAAAGGGGGTGTATTTGAAGCACGTGATTCACAAAAATAATGGGTGGGTGGGTGTCCCGTAGTTAGAAAAGATAATAAATTCACATAGTTGTCTAATATTTTTGAGTGGGTTGTGTAAAAATTTTACATGTGGTTCAAACAAATAAAGGTCAAGCCGCCACTGGTATAAAATACAAGTTTATTAAAATTACCAAGGAATATCTAAATTATCATATCACTAAAGTCAATAATCGTGACTCTCATAATTTAAACTTGTGTTCTAATTCATCGTTTTCCAGATTATATTTTTGTATCGAAAACTCATGGCATCCTATACCAACATTTGTATCGACTTATATATAAGTATAAACAATCCACAGTCACGTTTGAAATATATATAAAATACTAACGGTTCGACCAATTTTCAAAATCAATGATATATTGGGGCAAATCGTTATGGTATTGTGTTCAAAGAAAATAGAAAAGAAGACAAAAAGATAGCGGTTGTTGGAAGGTGAAAAAAATTTTTTTGCTGCTATGTGAACCGTTATAGCCATATTTGACATCCGCCAAAGGCAGTTGCGCAAGAAATAAACCCAAAGATGATTCTCAGGTCTATATTTTTCCATTTTTGTCCTTTAATTTTTTTTGCTCTCTCTTTATGAAAAGTTAAGGTTGCATCATTTCTTTCCAGGTTATTTTATGAGCACAAGATACATACAATAACAATAATAAGAAAACCATTTGATCATTGTTGCTGTATGGAAAAAGGCAGGTCATATTATTTTTTTTATCAAAGCAGTATTATATATATATAAACGGATAAAACGAAAATTTTTTGCTCTTAGGTCTATAAGTGAATGTTATATATACAATATTGAAAATATATACACAAACACATACACACACACACACCCACACACAGACATATATATATATATATAATACGTGTGAATACACCAAAACACACGATTACAGAATACAGTTACGTTTAGAAAACGGCCTGTAAAACTGTAAAACGTTTTGTAGTATTTTTTTTCCTAGTCGTTCGTTCAATGTAGGGTAATAGGTAAAATATATTGTTGCGTGTGTATAAAAAAATGTAGTGTTTTGTAAGTATAAATTGTTGAAAAATTGCCGTGGCTTGTATGATATATTATATGAACCAGCAAATAAGTTTCTCCTTACTGCCGTCGCAACATAATGTATTACGTATCATAGTACATGAAACTCAAGTAGGTGTTCGTATGACTTTTTACTTGTCAGTTTCAATTAGTTGTCATTAGAATTTAACACACCAACGGTTAAATGCTTAATTAGGGGATATAAAATTAGTATATTTTCTCTCTCGAACCCACTGCGTGCCCTGTTTTGAATTATGGCTGCTGTAACACAACACATAATTAACCCTCGTAATTCAACAAGGACGTTCCCGGTCACTCTAAAGTGTCTGTCAAGATGTGGAATAGTTTTGTTTTTATGTATACATAAAAAATATATGTGTTAATGTATTTTAAATTCATTATTATACAGAAGTAATTTAAATTTACAAATTACAAATAGGTATGTGGGAATCATTAGCATAAATATATGCATACGATTACTTTTGGTAATTTTAGTACCTACATCATATAAAATCGGTGCGTAATTAATATTTCCTCCCAGTTATACTAAAAATGAGTCATTTAATAAAAGTACAGTTAAATCTCGGTTGTTCTTAAGTAATAATAGCAGGTACCAATAGTTGACAGATATATATATATATATATATATATATAGGTATTAATTATTATTATTACAGAATTATTTTAAAAAATTAGTTATTTTAGTTTGAATATGAATCAAAATATTGTATCAATATTCATATAATTTTACAAAAATATACCCTATTGGCAATAGATACACGGATAATCGAAGTTTTACTTTATGGTTCAATTAGTCCACCTGTTTAACGGAGCACATAAATCTTTTTAAAAATACAAATTACATTAAAATAAAAAATGATGCACTTTTAACTATAAATTAACCTTATTTACAACATATCTTTTATTTTTTCTTAATTAAAATATTTATAAAAATTTTTAGTTTATCTTGAAATTTAACAAAATAACACTATATTTGTTGAACAATTTATCTTTTGAAAAACAAAATCATTCGGACTAAGCAAAAAAAATTTCAACGAAAAATTATTGACTTGATTTATACGTATAATTATGTATCAGCTCAATAATTCCATTTCAAACAATTCCTGAAATTACACGTTTAATTTAACCTAACCTAACTGATTAGTGATTACTATATTTATTATTTTATTAGTAATAACTAAGATAAAACTTTATTATTTTGCATTTGCATTTGTCTGTGATATTAATATTTTATAATATTGTTTTTATAAGTTTTTAGGTTTTTTTTTCTACATACTATATTTATTACTTTCTGAGAAGAATATTTTTTTTCAAATAAACATGTGCGGTTAAATATTGTGGTTGTCGGATTCTTATATGTTCAAAGAAGTCGATACACATTTTATATTTTTTGCCCTTTCTCCCTCGTTTCTTGTCCAGTGACCAATGTGTATGAGTGTATGTGTATGTGTATATATATATATGTGTATGTGTGTATTTTTTTTCTTTTTTCAACCCCGTCTCCTCTTTCAAATCCATAAAAATAAATAACCCAAAAACGTGTGCAGCTGACCGTTTCCGAGAATCGCGAAAAAAAGGAGAGAGAGAAAAAACATGAACCGTCGCACCGCTACCGCAGTCCACAATCGTTCTGACCCTTTGTACCATTTCCTAAAATTCCGTCATAATTGCTACAACGGACTTTTTTGTGCCTGAATTCTTCCGCGCACATAATAAAATATATTATTTTATTACACGCAGTGATGCGTGTAAATGTACCTACATATTTTATACAAAATGTGTTTGTACATTGTACATATTGTTATTTGACTTTTGACAGAATATTTTATAATTCGTCACATATTTTATTCAGTCATTACATTACTTACGTATATTCACTTCTCCAGATTCCAATGACTTATATTAATAATAATAAATAAAAATTTTAATCAATAATACAATTCATATAAAATATGAGTATAGCCTATATGTGTAAAACACCGTTGTGTTTGTTTACTTTACTGTTGTATAATTTTAAACAAATGTTAGAGTTTTTCGTGGAACACTTTATCGTATTTTATAAGGTTTAAAAGTTACGAACTGCAATGGTTAACTGCTGTTTATTTACAAATATAATAAGTATAGACTATAGACATGGCATTCAGTCCTTAATTCGGACATTCGAGTCGGTCACACGCTCGTACAGACCACATGCCGAAGTAACACCGAGTCGGGTTGGCGTGTGGGTGCAATCTTATATGACAAGATATCACAGCATACAGTTTCAATATATTATAGAGAGTAGAAACAATTTCTGAATGACATTTTTCGGGATTTTCTTCGGTTAGTATAAGCCTTTATAAGCTGTTTCGAAATACTTTTTAAAAATTTATTTTCCTTTTTAAAGAGTTATTTGTCTGTACTATTCAAATTATAAAATTTTTTACCTATTTAAACATCATTTTGAATTTTAATTATTCATACTCGTAAAATCTTTAACTGTAATTTTGTTATCATAAACTTTTTCAAATTGTTTCTACGATAAATTAAACCTATTATTTTGAACCCTAGTTCTTTATTTAATTACTTCTTAAACAACGTATAATAATTAATATTATTTAGCTTAAAATCTGAGAGTGGTACAAATCATTGATCTATTTATGGTATATTGGTACATGCTATAGCTATAATACAAACACCCAAACACGGTTAGCTAAGTTACTGTTGATCTGAATCAGTGTTGTAAATCTGCTCAATATTTTACCGCACAGCAAGAGTACTTATTTACCTGTATGTATATTGAAGCCTGTTTAGAGTAATTTTAATATTTGATTAATGTTTTCTTTGCTTGTACAAGAACATACTTTGAACGTACAAAACTAAAATCAATGTTATAAAACTTACATGTTTTAATTGTTTTAAGTGATTCAATATTTCAATAGATCTGTTTTACATGTCATTACCTAGTATAATGATAAACGAGTTATGATTTTATTTATATATATATATATATGTATACAGTATATTACAGTTTCAATGTATAGTAGAATTGTACAAATACTCTGTTTTAGAATTTTAGAAAAATCGTGAAATTCCTTTGGAAAATATTCTTATTAGAAAATAATTATTATCAAAATAATAGGTACATTCAAGAAATCTTATGTTTATAAAAAAAATTTTTATAATCCTAGAAAATGTTTAATAAGTATTTATTTATGTTTTGCATTTAGTTGATTACTCGTATAGTTTTACGTATTTCTTTTACTATTTTTGGACTACATATAAATATTTTGAACTATATTATGTGTCTATACATAAATATATTTCTGCAGTTATCTATAGTTAGTTTTTATTTTAGAAATTATTTAGTTTATTCATATTGTAATAAAGAAATTGTAAACATTTAAATACAATTTTCAAAAATCTGAATGCAATGTTTTTGTATGATACTCTAGTTAGGTATAGGTGCAGTATTTATATATCAAAACCACTTGAATTTTTTTAACGAGTTAAAAATTTAACAACGTTCTATTTATAGACAGTTTAAACACTGTATATAATTTATAGTATTATAGTCATATATTATTATAGGTACTAAACCGAGACCCGAACTCTATTTAGTACCATTTATCAAGCGCGATGATTTATTACTTAAGAATTTATAATTCACTAGCTTGTGCCGAAACGAGAGCTTGCAACGCCCAATTTCTGTATCCAGCCAAGGGTTTTAATTTATTTGAAATTATATTATTGGTGGTTGATCGATAATTACATAATTTATTCTTTTATTTATAAATATCAGATATGATTACATTTTATTTATTTTTTTTTTTTGGACTAATTTATTTACATAATATATTATATTAAAACGAAATGACGCTAAAAAAAATTGGGATAAGTTTTTTTCCCTATGAAAATGTGCCAAGTTATAAAAGTTATTTAATGGTTTTTGAATAAATTTATAATAAAACTATAAGTGATTCTATTAATTACATTTAATGTCTGATGAGTATTTTTAAATCATACCTAAAAGATACCAATTACTAGACATTTTTAATATTTTGAATTTTCAAAAAAAACTTTGTTATATTTATATTAAACAAATTTCAACTAACCATTATTTGAGAATTGTTTTGGAATTTAAATTCAATGTGTTTAAAAAAAAATCTAAAAATTAAATCTACAACCGTATATATTCACCAAAAAAATTATTGATTGAATTGACAAACGCATATACGTATAGACCGCAGTAATAATATTTTACACGAAACATCGAATTCTCAGGGGCAACCTTTTAATATGATTTGTTTAAATATATGCGAACTGCGTAGTACATTTACGTTATTATTCTGACCCTTCTGTTTGCTATTACATACAAAATGCGGAAGATTCTCCTAGTATGAGAAATTGAACGGTCCATTCATTTGCCGGGAAAAAAATCTGGACAAAATAAAATCGTTCACATTTTAAAAATATACCCTAAATAATTCGATGACAAGTTTTAAAATTTATGGACTTTTCGCTGTTTTACATAAAAAGGCTCAATTGTTTGACCTCTGACGTGTCCGGTCGATTAATGGGTTTTGGACAAAAGAACTTCCGAATTTTTATTTCTTTTGCTGTGCGGGTCACACGGCTGGCTGGACTGTGTAAATTGTAGGGGTCAATATCGCACCACTGTTTTATACAGCTGCCCTTTGACACCCCTTAACCCCCTTTTGACCATCTAAATTGACCCCCGTTGGTGTAATAAATGTAATTTACAAATAAAAATACCAACTGGTTTTTTCTTACAAAAAAAAAGAGGGAAATCTAAACTAACTATAATTCAGTATTGACTTCGATAAAGAACTAGTATAAAACTATTTATATATACACACACACACAATGTAGATGTATTATTTATTTTATATTATTTGTAGTGTTCTAAAATACATTTTTTTTTTAAACTACGAACAATAATCATAGCATAATTAACTATAAAATAATGAAGTCAATTTAAATTTAAAATCAATTACTATATAAATGTTGGATATTTATCAAACGCTAAATAGATATAACGTAATTAAAAACTTCGAAGAGTCACACTCTTCTATCTAGTAGATATTTCTAAATTATTTATAAAAGTATTACAAAATCTTATTTTTAGGTACCTAACGAGTTTTTTCTATTTCGTGAATATGTTATTTTAAGTTTTTAGCAATTTTGATTATTTGAAAGTTTACATTTAAATCAGAAACTACTCAACAATCACTATTTGTATACTGTATACTGTATAATATGGCCATAATGTATTCAATATATTTCGAAAATGTCTTTCACTGTGATCTTGTTTTTTATGAACACATTAATTTAGATAACATTCTACTGAAGCAACCAAATTAGAGGCAGATAAGTTATAGAGATTGTTGTATAGTTGTTTTAAAATATGTAGTATTGACATTACTAAACTGGCTGGTGCAAAAGCGAACAAGATCAGTGCCGCGTAACATCCAGTTTCTGTATTTTATCTATAATTGTTTTCTAATTTATTTTCTAATTTATTAATATAATTATTTTTCTTACTTTCGATACTAAACTTTTAAAGTACTCCAGGTGAAGTATTCTATACGACCATTAAAGTAATACAATTCGATATATTGTAGAATAAATAAAAGGAAATAATACGTTCTCTGGCAGAAACACGAAGCAAAAAAATAAAGTATTGAGAGGGAAAGAGGTAGAAATAAATTTAACAATGGTGTTGTGCGAAGGACAGGGGCTCTGTGCAGAATTCGATCGATCGGTAACGCGCGTTATGTGCACATAGAATGACGATGAGGAGGTAGTGGAAAAAACCCTATTGTACGTGACAGTGTGTCTTTTATGAAAGGATCGATCGAAAATAACTATTTTTCAGAAGGGTTATGGTTTGTAACAAAATGGCGGGTCCAAATATAACGAACACCCTGGTGTATCCATCCGGTCCTTATTTTCCTCGGTTTTAAAAAGGGTTTGCATTTTTACGTGAAACAGCTGCATCTGAATAATATAAAGGAAGGACAAATACTCTGAAAATACCCTTTTTTCTGAATATTCATGTTTTTCATGAATTCGCTGATTTTTTCCACACTTCTCAAATTTTTATTTTTTACCTTTTATGTTCAACACTATAGCTTACTCCCTGTGGTTTGCGGTTCTTATTGAAAAAAATATATATATATAAATGAATATAAAGTAATCCTTCTTTTTGATGGATTAATGTGTATTTTTCGTTGAACATTATACACATTTACATTTTTGAAAATACTTTAACAATTTGCACGAATAAAATATATGATTATACATTTTATACCCTATAGCATATTATATATCTATACCTACTTATTTTAAAATTGTTAATATGACTATATTCTTTTAAAAATTCTTAATCAATAAAAAATTCAGTAAAATACTAAAAAAAATGAAGTATACGGTTTTAAGGTTTAGTTTCACTTAAAAATGCGTGTATTATTGTATTTCTAAATTGCTATTTCTAACTATTAGGTACCTAAATTGTACTCGTATTTGTAATACTATATTATTATTGTTATTATTATTATCTAATTATACTGAACTGTTGAAGTATAATTTTTAATCGATGTAGCCAAGATTGTCTACACGTATAGTAAAAACTTTTTAGATTCTTTTTAAATCATAATTCATAATTTACTATAGTATTTGATTTAAATTTGATACAACACCTTTTAAGTTATAATTATATAACCAATATGGCAATGTTAAAATAATTATATTTCCTATGTGTGCCAGTGTACCAAGGGACAAATTAACAGTATATGGTTCATACATAGATCTATGATCTGTATCAAGATACATGTTTAACAATCGGATAATATTTGTTTATTGAATAAGTAAATAATCGTCATGTCGATAAAATAGGAATTGTTTAAGGTTGGACTCTTAGTGTTTTTCTCGTCGTCTTCACATTAGTATTTTTCTGTTTAGTCTGTTTAGACTTTCATACTTCAAATGGTATATAATCAAATTATAACATATATATATATATATATATAGGTACCTATAATACAGCTATACATGTTCTGAGTATCTAGAATCTAGATGACTAAGTAAAATATAAATCAAATTAATCAAATTATAATAATTTATCTCCATTTAGCTAGTATACTGAATAATTTAATAAGTATAAATGTGTAATATATTTGATCAAAATAATAGTTAAATAATTAACATTAATCACGTGTCTTTTTAGTAAGAAATATGAATGAAATGGATAAACTTAAAGTGGAGCTTTGAAATACGTCAAAGTTTAAAGTTTGTTATAACTGACTCTAAGCTGGTATGCGTATTGAACAAAAATGATAAAATACATAAAATAAACTGATTTATAATGTGAATAATGGTATAATATATTTAATATATATATTTATATATATAAATATGTATTAAAACTACTTACTTTTAGAGGAAAAAATTACACCTGAGTACCTAGTTTTGATATTTAATTTTAACGTGACTTATTCATTAAAATTACATCAGAGTTAATACTTAATATTAAGTTAAAACTTTGGTACACGATCACCATTTTTTACAATATTTAAAAACTGCTTTAAAAATCAAGAAAATGTTTTATCGGATCACCTAGGGGTTAATAGAATCAATCATAACCACAATGAATTGCAAAATCGTCTGTCTATTTTGAATAAAGATGAATAATATATAAAACGTGTACCACCTATAACGTATCGGATATTTTCACGTGAATAAATTTTTTACGTCTATACATAATATAATGCAATATTAACGTTTACATTAATTATGTATGTAATCATCTCAGTCACTGAACATTATTTTTTTTTTCTGTAGAAATCTGTTCGGACATCAACCGATAACATTTCATCGAAAGCTGTGGCAGTGGCGGCGGCTGCACCGGCGTTTCCTTTTCAGTATGTACCGATAATTGTTTCCAACGGATGACTCAGTTTCTCATATACGTGACCCCAAACGGCCGGGTCGCAACTACCCCTATTTTCATTCCAAGGCTGAGGGTGAATTTGGTAGCAATCGGAAGGGGGTACGTAAACGGGGTGTTTGCGTGGACATTCGGGAAAAAATAACGAATGACCATTGGGCATCGGGGACAGCGTGCGGGTGGCGGGGGAGACGGTTTGAAATATTGCGGTCCCTTTGCACCGTCACCGAACTTCGCTGTTGCCACCACTACCACCGCCAACCGCCGGTCGGATATCGTTTTCTTCTCGTTTTTCACCCGGTGCCCCCGAAAAATCATAAATTCCACTCTTCTTTTTTCTCCTCTCTCACTCGTGCTCTCCCTCTCTCTCTCTCTCTCTCTCTCTCTCTCTCTCTCTCTCTCTCTCTCTCTCACTCACTCTGTTATTTTTTTTTCCATCAATACTTAATGGCTCGGACAACAAATGTTATTCTGCCTCCGCTGCCCCATGCGCAAACACATTAAATCCACCGATCGGCCACTGCCGCCGCCTCCGCCACCACTGCCGCTACACTCTGCGTATCGCGCGCGCACACCCTCCTTTCGTGCAGCGATGTGCAATTATCATAATTCCGCCGCCGCGTCCGTCGGAGTCCATCCGACTGTCTTGTAACAAAGTATAGACTTTGGTTACATAATACATTTATACATTGTATGTGTTTGTGTGTATGCAGTGCCGGATTCAAGTACGTGGGGGTACCCCAGGGGCAATAACAGTTATTTAACTTTCATGAATGAAAACTATTATTGAAAACTAAAGGATAATATTGTTCGTTAAAACGTCTAATTATTTATCAATTATTTTTAGTACATACAATAGTACCATTGATTACAAATACTAGTATTTATAATTAATGTTGGTACATTAATAGATCTGTGTAATACACTATTTTAGCCTTACTCATTACAAGTATAGATGAATTACAATAGTAAAAATTTCGGTATTGTAAAAAATATACATCAGACAAGAATATGATAAAATGCAGATTAGAACAGTTGGAGCGATATTAATAATTTGCTTGCATGTTCAATAAATATGAAGTATTAATTACGTTGATTACAATACAATAATAATCCACAAAGCCAATTGTTTCGTTCGCACTTGAAGAAAGCCATTTTTTAGGAATACGATTTTCAGAGATAACATTTGAAATTGTTTTTTTAGAAAAATTAACCCGATTGGGCTAGTTTTTAAAAGCATATTTAAATTGGAACCTGGTGAAAATTAGTATTATAGTGTTGTCTTCATCTCAAGTGCACTTGAAAATACAAATATAATGATATTAAAATATAAAAATCTTGTTGTGATGATTTTATAAATTATTTCTATTTATAAATAATTACCTTTCAGTTTTAACTGTGCAGCGTACATACTATAGGTTTTAAAAATTATAGTTAGAATACGAAAAGTCGACAACAGATTAGTCCCGGGTGTATGCAACCGGCAAGATGCGTTTCGTGTGCCACGACCTGGACGGCCTGGATATTGCCTCGTGTATTACTCGTAGCCCAAGGGTGTCATCCCCCTCCCCCCGATAACGGGACTTCCAAAGCATTCATTTTTTCCTGTTTGTTTTTATTTCTTATTGGTTATTACTAATTGTTAAGTATTTAATTTCTGTATCCGTTTTCAATAATATTATAAACTACTCTTCTCGTTCTTCGATTGTACTTATTATATTAATACTGGTCAAAACTAATTATTTAAATATAACATGTTACCGCGGGGTCACATCCGAACCCGCGTTGGTGGTGCCCATCGGCTAGATGGTCGTGTGAGTGAATCCATAGGTCCACTCTATGGCAGTGCTATATGATCCATCTGCAACATCAAAACGTATGGAAAAAAAACGACCGTACCGTATTTGAGTTACACGAACGATCGGGGTAGGAGAGAGAGCAAATTAAATATAGTCGCGTCGTACCTACATGCAGACGGCCGGAACGGTACATATCCTTCGGTCGGTTCCGGCTATTTTAGCGTTTCGTCGTCGGTGTCTTGTTCAGACTCAGTGGCGATGGCGGTGGGGTACGGTTTTGTTGTGGGTTGCGGTGTGGATTATTTACGACAATATATCCACGTAACATCCCTATTTATAATATTAATAATAATAAAGTGACTATCACCAATTCCTTTTCAGACGTTACAATAGTGCATCATTATACTATTATTGTATACCATATACGTATATACTGCGACGATGAGCATAACTACTATAATCTGGAAAATTTAGCCGATAAAAAACATTCGGACGATGTATTTATATGTACGAGATCGTCGATATTAGGATATATCATTTGTTATGTTCGAAATCGAAACCGTAATCGAACTTTATCAGCTGTTAGTGTTACACGTATGTTGGAATTTTGACGGATTGGATATTAGGATATCGTATCATAAGCGCAATTTATTTAAATGAATAAACGCAAATATTATAAAGTTGTATTTAAGATCGTTTTTGTTAATTTAAAAGTTTTATTATGCTATTTATTTATTTTCTTATGAAGGCTAGTAAGTGTTTAATGATACTGTGATATTGTGTTTAAAAATATGTAGCCCCTCCAATTAAAAATCTCAAATTGCGCTTATGATACCGTTTCTATAAAACGAAAATCACAAAACTAAAGTCACGTTATTTTACGTATTGGCATTATTACATGCGATACGTTTTTGAATCTATACTCTTAACGATCATCATTACGCAAAATTGTAGGTGGAAAACACCGAGAAGCATAGTACCTATCGTTCCACAGCTATAACAACGCGCGTTCGACAATAAACAAAACAATTTTATTTGGTGCGACCATTCCAGTTAATGTACACATTTTGCTTATGGATGTGACGACGCCAGACACGTACACAGGGAAGTGTTTTGGGTGTTCAAACACCCCCCGAAATATTTTTTTTTTATATATATGGTTATGGTACTATTTATGGTTATACTTATTCAATTTTAATTGCTATATTATACTTTAACAAACATGAAACAGGTATAATATTACATTGTGTTTGTCAAAAACAAAATCAAATAAACCTGGATTAATACTGAACAATAACATAAAAGCTGATATGTGCCCAAAGCTAAACAAACACAACTCTTAACATTTTGTGTTTTTTGTATTTTTATTAAAAAAAAATATACTTTTCAATAACTCATTTTCAAAAACACCACCCAAAACCTTTTTCCCCTCACGTCCCTCATTATTATATATAAATGTGTGTGTGTGTGTGTCTGAATATGCCCCCGCTGTCACTGAATTCGTACACGAAACACATATTGATATATACTATTATATAACTACGGGCTTCGTACCGCCTAAACTATATAAAATACTTGAAAATAGTTTGACTCCAACTTTGCCGGGCTTCTTGCTATAAATTCTAATCTATTTACGTACATAAAATAACCTAACTAGCAAATGTATACTAAACTGCACTTTTTTTATCATTATCAGTGTTATCACCATCGGATTTCAATCTAAAATGCACGGTCTTAAAAGATCTTCTAAGAGCGTGCTAAAATGTATTCGAATACGTTATCCATATAGATTAGACTATTAGAGTCTTACACTCAATAATTTTAGACTGTCATTTAATTCAATGATATACAGTAGACACGTGTTTATTTTTAATCAATACAACTCGTTTTGATCAAACAATGGCGGTTTTAATGACTGTAATGTACGACATACGTATCGGAATATTTTGATAATAGTATCGCGTAATGATATATTGAAAAACTAATTCAATTAATTCAATTAAATATAAGCATTGTATAGTATTGTACATATGTAATTTACAATAGTACGAAATATATAGTTGTATTTCATACGAACTTATGATACCTCTAGGCTCTAGGTTCTAGATGATTAATGCACCTGTAAAAAAACTAAAAATATTTTTAAAGATTTAAATGTACTGCAATCATAAATCTAATAGTCCCACAACTCTACTCCTTTTATATGTTTGTTATAGTAAATGGTTAATGGTTGAATTATTTGGCTTAGCGTTTTGGTATTCTAGCCAAGTTAAACTATATAACGCGTTAGCCGCTAATGAGACTACAAAAAACATACTTCAAATATCTTATATATATATATATATATATATATGTATATAGTATATTGTATATTCGTTCTATCCAAGAGGAAATGAAAACTTAAATTGTACAACGTATGTATATATACCGATGTTTTCAAATTAAAATTAAATTCGATTATTTATAAACAGGGTTCGGGACTTATAGCACTAAAAACTATTAAAATATACGCTTATATACGCTCCGACAAAATAAATTTGAAAAATAATTTATTATAGATAGAAAAGAAATTTTTTTATTGGACATTTTAATATTATTAAATATTAATCTATTATAGTTTCACTCATGTGTTTATTTTTTTTGAAAAATCCATTAGAAATCCGTTTTTGAATGTTTTGAAAAAAATAAAGTTGGTAAATTTAGTTGTTGTTAATAAATTTGTTACCTTTGTATATGAATTAAATTATAAGTTGTTTTCGAACGTTTTCAAACAGGAAAGCTCTCCTTTAATATGATATCAGCTAAAATAGATTTGTACGCCAAAAATGAACGTTCCACGTCAATGGATGTAATGAGAGCATGTTTGAAAAATACTAAATCATTGAATGTAAGATCTGCTATTGAACTAAGAACCGTGGGTTCTTTTTCTCCGGAGTATTTATAAATCACGTGTATGTGATATTGTTGTGACTTACACAGATAGAAAAACGTATTATTGTGCTCAAAACACAATTTTGTAATTAATCGTTTAACATTTAACCTAATACATTTTGAACAATTATTATTCATAAATTGTTAAAAGTCGTTGAATATGCGAGCAAAAAATGCCAACTAAGTAAAAATCTTTAAAATATGCGAAAAAATGCGAAATAAAATTTTACATTTGAAATCTCCGTATTATAAAATGTATTTATACATTATACATCACTCTGCTATATTTTATTATATCTATGATTCTATGATGGATACATAAATCTTGTAAGTCCCGAACCCTGTTTAAAAATTTATTTTTGTTTTTTTTTTTAATATTTAGTTAAAGAATCAAGATAAATTTATAAATTTTAATTTTTTCAACTTAAAGGTATGACTGTATGAGCAATGTCCATAGAATAATAATATCGTATACTCTTGCAAGTTGAGCACTCAGTACATATATTCAGTAATATTCTAACATTTATGAGTAGGACGCAGTAAATGATAAGATCAGTAATGAAAAAAATCTATCGTTTGATAATAATGTGAGTATAATAATTAATTTTTAAATTTTTTCATTGTGTATGTTCGTCTTCACTATCGTCTGATACGTATCAATTAAGTTTATCTTTATAGTTTTTACGAGTCTTCTTCGTTCATTTTTTACTATGTTTTTATTTTTTAGCTATATTTTATAATTTAATTCAATAATATTATTTTCATCTTCTATAATAAATAAAGGATTTTTACATTATTTTGATTTTAAAAATATAAAAATGATCACCTAACATAATTGATCTTAATACATATAAATTATTATTGTATTTACATCTAATTAGTATTTGTATCCAATTTATAATATAATATAAATTGTACTCATTAATCATTATTTATTATTAGTTATTACCTATTCAATATTCTTTTATATTTAATTATATATTTTATTTTCAACATCGTTCATTGTTAGACTAAACAAACATATTTGCACATTTTTCCCAAGAAAGTTATGAAATTCGTAAATTTTATCAGTTTAATGATTAATATTAACTTGATTTGAACGTTTAAGATTTAACTATAAACTAATGATTTAAAATCTACAAAAATAAAATTTAAATAATATTATTATGTTTTATTACGTTGTGTAAAATACATAAATATATATTATATACATTAATATACCTACCAAGTGGTAGTATGAATTAATAAATTATTGATTATTATTTAGAAAATATTATACTTTTATAATATTTCATTTTCAGTCAGTATTAGTAATTTAGTATTTACCTTTATCGTAGGAAAAACGTGTCGTAAATTATTATTTTTTTTCTATTTATAAGTTGTACCTGATAGTATAAAAATGTTCATGGTTACTTAATGACCTTTTAGTTTTAGGCTTCCAATAATTATTTAGACTGAAAATAGTTCGATAATATTTCAAATGTACCTATTATGCAGGTAAATTAAATCAAATTAAGTATAGTAGTAAGGCTTTATAAATACATCAGTTTTTATCTCTGCGATTGAGCAAAAAATCTAATCATCGATGAAGTCTATGATATTTTACTCGTTTTAAAAGATAACACTCAATAACATCGAAATAACAATCTATATTATAGAAAAATATGTTGGATATGTCAACGCTTTCATACAACTTTTAAAATAATTCGCTAATTTTCTATAATTTACGTTACATAAGTGTTTAACTGGAAATGTACTCAATAAACAGTATAAGTATATTCAACATACAACTAAAATCCAACATTTATTTGTCTGGGCGCCTGTCGTCTGTACGATCTCATCACTTAATGACTTTTCGAGCCATTGGGGTCTGGTAAAAACACTCGGTTTTTTTTTAAATCCTAGACGAATTCCATCGGAATAATAATATTAAATTGGATTTTTCAAATTAAATTCGAACAAGTTCTCAAGGGATATAATATAATAATATATAGTTGAAATTTATTGAAATGGTGACTTATTTTGTATTATTATTATTATTTGTTAAAATGGCATTCCAGGAAAACAAAATAATTTCATTAACATGATTTGTTATTTAAACCAATATCTTGTTATAACTACTGGTAACAGATATAATTATAGTATGCACTAGAAACTAGACAATAAAATCTATAAAATAAATATACAAAGACAAAGCAAACTATTTATCATGAATACATTTTGTAACGGAATGGTTAATAATTTGGAAAAATATACGTATTTTAAATTTATCATTAAATTCATATTATTATTTCAACACATTTAGATGTATTTAGATTAAACACAACGGATAGGAAATATGTAAATATTCAACCATTACAAATTTAAAATAGTTTTCATTAATCCTAAATTAGTTAAGAAGATAAGATAAAATTATTTTTATTTATACCTACCTTTTACTATATATAGTATATCTCATGGCCTAATGATGAGTATACATTGGTATAAATGAGTGAGTACCTATAATTCTAATTTTTAAGCGTACTGCGTACATGTAATTAATTTATTTTCCCAACTAAGTCACTCTATAATAAAATATATAATAAAATTAATATTACCTAATCTATTTTAAATTATCTTATTTATTGTGAGTGAGTCCTCCCACTTACTTTAAACAGTCAATGTCATATTTTATTTAGATTTAATATATTGATTGGTATATTTCTAGTTATTAATTATTGTATTATTCCTAATATTTCTAATATGATTATCACAAACTTTAACACAATAAATAAATTATCATTTATCAGTATGAACTATGAAGACCATTTTATTTATAGATGAAAATGTCGGTTGAACTTAAATTCAAAGAGCTTTGAACTTTGTTCAAATAAGTTGTAAATAATATGTTGTATCTAAATATTTGTATGCAATGTGGAATGTAAATTGGCACAATATAGCAGTGTAGACTTTAATGACTAATGAGCAAAGGAATGAATTAAAAATGAAATCATTGTCATTTTCTGTTTCAAAACTTTTACTAAAACGAATTGGCTCGAATTGTTTTTAAGGAAATAAATATTTTTCATTGGATGATATTTTAGTCAATATGAATCAAAACTGTTAAACGAACCAAAGTAACGGCCATTAAATCATGTATGAAGATACACAACGTAATAACTTGATAGGTACCTTTGATAATAATGAGTTTATATTATGAGATAATGTTATATAACCTATATTTTTAGTGAACTTCATCTTATTTTTAGTTTTAAATCGATAATTTTATGTTTGTTTTGAGGTATTAAACTAAACAATATTGTAATTAATGTTATATTTTCTAAAAACGAAAAGGTGTGACTCCGCAAATGCAAATAAGAACCTATAATTAAAAATCATAATGATATATCATGTACCGCGTGCATCATGGTCGTCACATCGAAAAACTCTGAAGAGTAAGTATAGATACGTCATTTAAACATAGTAATATAGTATAACTCGCGTCCACCAGGTAAGGTTGTGATTTCAGTTTTTTTTTTTTTTTTTGTTATTCTACGAAGTAAAACATTTGAACAAGTTAATTTTCAAATTTTACTAGATCAAAGGGTAAAAATATTTGCATGAGTTCGCTAGACGCGCGTTCACGTACGTGAATCTATATCGCACGTGGACTTGTGACGCGTTTTTGTGTTGTATACAGCAGTACGGAAGTATTTCTGGTACGGAACGTATTAAAATTTGAAATTTGAGGTGTCTTTGCCAGCACCCCCAAGGGTCAACCGCATCGATCGCAGCCGTAGTGTTTACGTACACACGTATTCGCCCGCGATACGATTCAACAACAATAATATGCAACATCGCGATTATTTTATTATATAATAATATGTCCAACGACAATAATAATATTGGAAATAATACGCGCGCGACCCATCAGGAGAATATACGGTGGTCGCGGTGAGTGGTATCGAGGTGGCGCGAGATCCGCGCAGCATCAACCTCGGGACGGCGGCGGCGGCGCGACGGGAGCAGATGGTGGTGATAATATTATATACGGGCAAAACGTAACATAATAATAATAATAATAATAATATTTCCTGTGGCACGCGTCTGCGTCTCATTATAACGCACACGGAACGGGGACCCGTGCGCGCGTGCGCGTGAGCGAATGCACCGAGTGAGCGCGCATGTGTGTGTGTGTGTGTGTGTGTGTTCGTGGGCGCGTGTATGTGCGTGTGTGCGCTCCGTATCGCCCGACCGACGGGATCTGTTCGCCAACACCTTCCCAACGTTAATTACCCGCTCGCCCCGGTGTCGCGCCCACCCCGTTTTCCACCGCGCCGCGACTAATGGTGTTTTAACCGTTCCGTATGCGGCTAAAACGCTTTTCATTTTTCAGCTCACTCTCTCTCTCTCTCTCTCTCTCTCTCTCTCTCTCTCTCTACCTCGCTTGCCGTGTCTTTTTCTTTACTTTCCTCCCCGTTCGCCCATCTGCCGCCGCCGGAACGTCGTAATTATTTACACGTCACGCCACACACTCGTGGTATTTATATTTAGAGAGGTGCATAGGTATTATTATAACGATGCGGCGTACCAATAATACCAATTCGTGGGCGTTTATTTTTGTTTTCGTTTTTTTAATCCTTCGTACGCACAGAAACCTATAAGTTTTTTTACAAAAACGTTTTTCACCGCTTGTTGTCTTCTTGTACGCACACACGTTTTCGACACACACGGCAATTTAGTGTTGCAATATATTGCATCTCGTCACCCTTTCCCCGGGTAAATGTAGCTTTTTGCTGCACGTACGCTCACGCGAGGAGTAGAAACATTTTATTAGAGTATACTAATATATGAATGGTTTCAACGTAAATGTATTGTAATTAAAGTATATAGTAACAGTAAATAGTAAAGACTGTAAAGTATATCGTAATTTATTACTGCTTATTCAATTTCTTAATGTGAACGTTAACTATAAATATTATAGATTAGGTACACGTTTATTGAAAGCACTGTAACTGGATAATTAATGGATAATTAAGATCAATGGTAGGTTACAGCCGTTACGGGGAGGGAGTATATATTACAGTATACATAATGGAACCCTCTTCAATTCAATAAAAATAACATTAATGTTAAAATATAAATGTTGAAATATGATTTTAATATTTTTATAAATTCAATTACAAATTGTCTAGGTATGCCTTATTTGTAAAATTCGAAATTTCTTCATATTTCCTCAACGAAAAAAAAAAAATTTATCACAGAAAATCTTAGATTCTCCTTATTACAAAATAGAAAAAAAGTAAGTAGTTGCATTACTAGGTGGATTAAACGATACAATACCACGAAGTGCATGTTTTTCCTTTTTCTATCAGAGATTTTCTTTTCACAGTCATTAGATTCTTATTATAAGATCAACATTAATTTATTTTCTATGTGGTAAAAACAAAATATTGAAATAGATAATGACTAGTTTAGCACTTAAATAAAATTTAAAAATTGTGCATTGTAAGAAAATAGGTCATTACTTAAAATATATTGAATGTTATGATAACATCAAATTCAAATACCCAATATTATTTGATACTAATATGAATGGTTATTTATAAATCTAAAATGTTTTATAATTTAATTAATTGTTATTATATAATTTATCCAACAAAATTGGATAAAACTATGTAATAATATTGAAATTAATTTAATTAAAATTATAAAGTAAATCTGATTATAAAATTAGCTGAATATAAAATATTATACTATCTATCTTATAAACCTGAATCCTCAAGTGATCCCAAGTAAAAATTGTTTCTCTCTTAATTCTTTAGTAATTTACAAATGAATCAAGAAATAGTATATTATTTTTAGTTTTAACTATGTAATAGAGTTTTTAAACACTTGGGCTTAATTTTAATTTATACATATTAATTATTATTATCTATGGACAACAGACAATATCAATAGAAAATTATAGAAATGAAAACTAAATAAAATAATTGAATTCAAAATAAAGTTTAGGACCATCTTCGTCAGAAAAAGTTTTAACTAGCGTTTATTACCCTTACAATGGAAATATCCACATTACAGCATATTACAAGACTAATTTCTAAGTATGTGTTATTTTTTGGAACCCGCTCATTAGTAAATTACTCGTTACGGCAATGGATTTTTATTCATTTTATTAGATTACTGGTAACATTTATGCAAAAACGGTGCAGACGAATTGCATGAGCATAATATAATTTAAAAATATTATTATGAAGTAGGTAGGTACATTAGTACATTAATGCATGCATGTGACTATGTGTCGAATGTCGATTGAATACAGCAAATGTGATTCTAATAGTCGAATAATTATGCTTTTATAATATAGTGTACGCCAAAACGATTTCTGTGTAACACAATTTTTTTATTTATTAAATTCTTTGCATTTAACGATTAAACCATCATAAATTTTACCTAGTACAACATTATTTATAAATATATTTATGAGTTAGTGTAAGAAACAGAGAGTAATACCATTTGTTTACGACAAAGTAATAAAGAAAATAACCGATAAATAAAATAAAATAATAATAATAATAATAATAATAATAATAATAAATAAAATACAATAATACTACCTATAATAATTTTATTTAAATAAATATGTATAATATACAATTATGTGTCAATGTATGTGGGGGGTATATCTACACTACAATATGTATGCACTCCTATTTTCGTTCTTAATGATATCGTTATTCATTCTATTTTACTTGACTCCCCAACCCTTTTTACGAAGAATACGAGGTATATTTTACAATGGGAGTGAATAAGAAAGGTTGACGATCATTGGTGGATGGTTTTTTTTTAGGTGCCCGAGTTCATTATTCAGGAAAGAAAAAAACAACCCTTCTAATAAAAACGTGTGTTTCGACCAATGGCGTACAAGGCCGAGGGGGACTGTTACTATATTTTTTTTATGTGCCCGGGATATTTTTTTTACCCAGTCCTTCATTTTTTTTTTCAAAATCATATATGTACGGTACACCCATTTATATGATTTTATTGCATTACAAGCGGAACCTGTCAAAAGCATTTAGTTATACACTTGGGCAAAAAAAATAAGTATTATATATTTATATAAATAAAATATACACCCCTATTTATAGTTGTATCGTTGGAATACGATAAAGATGTTTTGTATTTAAATGTGAAAAATGGAAGAAGATGGAATTTACAACCTGAATTGTATATATATATATATATATATATAATGGTGTAAGTACATTATTGGGGTACATTATTGTGTAGGTACTATACACGAAACTATGAAAGGATTACCATTTTTAAGGATGTCCATAAGGCCATAAGGGCATTTAAATATTCCAAATAATATGAACATTTGGAATATTTTTAGACTGATATATGCTATAATGGTAGACATAACAGATAAAACACAATATTTAACTTTTACTTATACAATATATTTGTTAATAAATAATAAACATATATTAGTATTTAGAATATTGAATTTTAAACATTTATGTATGAATATAAATACACTTGCACAAATATTTATAATGATAAATAATAATAATAGCTAAATTTTTGAATAGTCATTGGTTATTGAGAGAAAAATATGTTTGATATAGTTACTACCAAAATACATAAATACTCATAAGTCATAAGTCTTATAATTACGTGAATATGTTTAAAAAGTCATTTACTGTATTGCTATACAATACATCAATATTCGATAGTCTAATATATGAATTCAAGACAACAGTATTATAAAAACGAACTACAATTTTAAATTATGTTATAGTTCAAAATGGTTTGTAAAAAATATTACATTTAAATGATACTTGTACCTACCTATATTGATTTTTTTATTTGCTCACGCAATACCCAACAGAAATACTTTGAAAAATACTGTTATATTAGTATACTGAATACGTATATTATTGGTTAATTTAACACTTATATAGTTATACTCTTATATCATGAAAATCACATTTCATTTAAGTGATATATACCATGTTATATTATATTTTTAATTATATGTACAAAAAATTACCTTACAATAATTATTAGGAGTTGATTTTTTTTGTATATGTTTATTAATTATTATTATTCGTTTGAACATTTTTGTTTTAGTATTTTGATAATAATTAAGATACATTACATATAAAAACTGGAATGAAGGTTTGAGTTTTGAATGTCGAGTGCCTCAATCCTAACTTTTAATACCATGCAAAAACTCGGAAGTTATACAAACATATTGATACCATAGATTTTAAAATATTTTTAGAATATTCTTAAATCAATGAAGATACAATATATTATTATTACACATATAGGTACACTTAAATCTTAAATTATAATTCAGATTTATTTCATATTTTGTCTACCTATTTTTCGGTAAGTCATGAATACTAATTTTATTCATTTCATTTTATATTTTTGTATTAAATTAATAAATTATAAAGTTTTTAGTTGATTACAATTTAGAAAACACCAGGTAGTCGTACCTACTTATGAGTTACAAGGCTATCAATAACAAACCTATTAACAAATGTCTACTGTTATACGTTATAGACTATTATATACTTATTTATATTAAAAACCATTGTGTATTGCATTTATCCATAAAACTAATATGTGTTTTATGTGCCATTAAACTTACGCAGAACTATCAGCGTTTGATTATAATATGGCATAAATTGTTTGCAAAAATTACACAAAAAAAAAATGTATGGTTCTATTGGACAATAATTAATTTACATTATTTATTATAATTACCTGGGTGTTTATTATTATACTGTACGTGCGGATATCAATCGATTTTTAGAAAACAGAACTATATTGTAGGTAATGTTATTTATAATTACTTAATAATATATAAATTAAGATAAGTAAGTTGTACTATAAAACATTTTACTCAAAACAACTATACAGTTATCTAAGAACTATGATACTACATTATTAATCCAATAATAACGATAAAAGCAAATGATTTATTTACTACCTATATAAAATACAATTATAATGACCACGATAGGCATCACAACGTTATTAATGTTAATAATAACATAATTGTTTTAATATTTTACTTATTAAAACTGAGTTATATACTCGCCTCATATCTTCTTGTTTATATTACGCAATATACACAATGTACAGCATATAATGCTTATTTTAAATACTATTACATAATGGTAGATTGTATGTATATTAAAATAAATGTTAAAAAAACCCTCTGAAATAATTGTTTTACCTTCCAACTTCATTTTATTCAGCTATAAATAATAATTATTACTAGTTAGTAGTTGGTAATTACATTTTTCTGTGCAAAATGATTTTGAAAATTCTACACGCTTCGTAACATTCTTCGTCCAACAATTTATAACTGTCAAGTTAGTATGATGAAATAAATATTTTATTATTCAATTATTAATGATTTGAGACAATAGTAATAATAAAAAGAAATAATATTTTTTCGTACATAACATTTACGGCAACTCAATTGAAGTTTTTGATCAAATAAATATTTACAAATATAAACTAAAATAATTTATATAGGTCGCTATTCAGTTAAAATACATCAAAACATTTTATTTTTGTTATAATAAATTAACGTAGTAAATAAAGTAATTATTAATTATACGTGTATAATCGTTTGGTGAACTTAAAATTAACTAAATCATCGTATGTTAATATCTATATGTACATTTAAAATGATATTGACACATACTGCAAATTATCTAATGATCCACGAGTCTTTAGACCTTGGTCCTGTATTAGTAATAGCATTGATTATTGAAAAGTATTGTTATTCCAGTGTCGTAATTAGAGATAACATTTTGTAGGTAGTACATTTTTTTTAGTTTTATATCCACTAGGTATTAGTAATTAGAAAATGTACAATGTACATACCATGTGGAAATTTTGATTTCCAAATACCTATTGTATCAGCTAGTATACATAATCTAATAAAATAAAAGTAATAATTTAAATACATATGTGTAATATGTACGGTGTTATTAAAACTAATATTATTGTTTTATTGCTTTTTGGCGTTATTCTCATTTTTTTATTGTTTTTATAATTATTGTTTACAAAAATGAGCAATAAGTATAAGGTATAATATAAGACAAGAGTTCAATCGATTGATTGAAATATTGAATTACCATATAAATTATAAGCCATTTAAATGTAAGCGAATAAATGTATTAAGAAAGCACATATTATAATGTGTACCTACTACAGGTACTAATATATACTAATCATGAAAAACAAATATGGCAATCGAGCATTTGTATAAGTTATTCATTTTATTCTAATATTACCTATATACGTTATACAAGAAAAATTATTCGGCCAAAATGAAATTGGACATTTGTGTCTCATTATTATTTTAACTATATAATATATAAGTAGTGGTACGTACATTTAATCAATTAGATTTATCAATTGTATTTATTAAGGTAAAATATATGTTATACCCTTATCTGAAATGGATCATCAAAACCAATTAAAATTATTATAACAAGAATAAAAATATAAATAAAAATTCGTTTTAATATTATAAAAATATAAACTGGTATTATAAAAATGTGATATCGATCCACTTATTATAATATTATATCTATAAAAACCAACAAACCAAATTAATATTAATACCAATAATGTAAGTATTTTAAGAATGCGAGACGCAGGTGGGTAGCCTTAATTACGTTTATTTTACAAAAATTATATATTATGATACGTTTTCTATCAAATAATATTATCCTTAATTTTTTAAGAGAATCGCAAGCCATGATTTTCTATCTGTCTATCACACGCACAACATAGGAATTCAAATGTTTTATTATAAAGACGACTTTTTCAATTTTTCGAAATGTACTTAATATACTCAAAAATTAACCTTGGTTGATTTTTATGTTTCCAATTTATTGTTTTTTTTTTTTTGTGAAATTTTGAGGAACAAAATTAAAAAGTGGGAGAGTCGATCTTAAGTATACTTTACAACGAATTCAAATCAGTTTTTTAAGTTCTTATTATATTAATCGATTGATCAGTACGCTGAAAATAGAAAACGTCTAAATTCCTATATTGCGCGTGTGATAGACAGAGATAGAAAATCATGGCTTAAAATCCCCTTCACAATATAAATTATAAAGTATATATAAACTATAAACTATTATTTATATTATGTATCGTGGTATACGATTGCGGCAGGGGAAGGGGATAGTTTAACGTTACATAACATTACAACCCAAACCGACATTTAGGCACTTTCAGGTGAAATAATTAAAATCGTATTATTATTATTTATTTATTATATGTATTTGCTGGGAGTTACCGCTGGGTAATTTCCAAATTCTTATTATTCACCATTTTTATTATACTCATCGCTTTCAAAAGTATTTTAGTACCTAAATTTTGCATATACGAGTATAGTAGATATTCTTAAAATAATAAGCAAGAAATAAATTAATACCCATCGTAAATAGTTGGCTCTCAATAATTTAAAAGAAAAACATTTTTGAACACGTTATTTATTGAAACCTAACCAATTTATCCAGTAGACACACAAGACACAATTTACAAATGATGATGTCAATTATATTTTTTTTATTCCTTTGAAAATTAAAAATATTATTTTTGTATAATATATTAAAACATTTTATAATAATTATTCTTTTACACTTTTACTGGTATATTTTTAATTTGGAATTTCCGGAATTTTACTTGTTTTTAGTTTGAACAAATATAATAGTGATAGGCTATAGTGAACGTATGCGCAGCTGCTGAAGACTCGTAATACAAAGACGTAAACAGGCACACGTGCAAGTAGTTAATCTAAGAAAATAGGTAGTAGTCACTACACGCTACATAGGCAGGTAGATAACAATATCAATGAAATAAATCAAATAAAAATAAGTTTTATAAAAACATAAATATCTTTGAAATTAAATTTAACTTATAAATTAAATAATATGTCATTACAGACGGTAAGTTTGGTGGTTTACATTTAACACAGGTGTAAATAAAATTATTTTTGAATTTAAAAATTTCAATTTCTACTTAAATTTTTCTTATTTTTGAGCATTTCCAATCAAATCTGTATGGATGTAGTATTTGGAATAATTATTACCAGCAACATTTCATTAGTACTGGATATATTGTTATTTTTGTTCTAGTGATATATGTAGCATTTAATTATAATGCATTACTGGTGTATAATAATCAAAACGTATAATTTTTGTAGTTGCTATAGAAACTATAGTATAGATGATAATCCTTTTTATTTTGGATACATTTTAAAATGATTTTAATAAACATTTTTCTGTAATATTTTCAAATTATTTAAACGGCATTTTAGGTGACAAAATTGAAATTCAATATTATATCGTATGTTATGTACAAAACAATTAATATTATATTGTATTCTCGTATGCATATGACCAGTATCACTGCAGAACGACGGTGAAAACCATAGAGAGGGGACATAATATTATTATGCGGGCATGTCTACGGGGAAAACGAGACCTTTTTAATATTATTATTTATTATTTATGTTTTATTCGGCGATTAATTATTTTATGGCGATAATTTCGAAGGCAATTTATTATTATAACGTCGTGGTTGTTGTGGACTCGCGGTATACCGCGGGAAATCACGTCGCGCAATGAACAAAAATCGAAAGCCGCGAACCCGCGACCGCAGCAGCACCGTCCAGATTCGATTTTCACGAGCTCTTTTTACGCGGGTCGACGCCGCCGTAATGTTTGCCGCGTGCACGTCGCCAGACCGGATCACCAACACCGAATAGACGCAGTACCTCTTTTATTCGAACCCTTTTTGAACATTTACCATCCGAACGGGTTTCCTTTGCGCAGGTATGCGTCGTCGGCGCTATAACAATGTCGTCGCGACAGGATGTGTAATTTTCGTTGTCCTTCGCAAACGGATGGAATACGATGTTTTCATTGCATTTGCTCTCCAAGAGAGTGGGCGAGAGTGGGTTGAGAGAGAAAGAGAGAGAGGGCGCTAGAATAGCAATTATTATAACGACGATTAATAATAATAATATTATTATTATTATTATTATTATTATTATTATTATTATTGGTGGTGTAGCGATGTAATCCAAATGATTTTCGTTGGCGCGCATATAGTACTTGTAATTAACGTTATGTTATACGCTGTGCGAGACGAGTTACCGGAGTTTACTGTAATAATACTACGAAAGGAGTGGCGCGGCGGTCGTCGGCGACGGCGCGTATTCCTATTGATAGAAAGCGGCGAAAAAAACCGGCACACACCCAATTACGGGGCCGGCCCAATCCTTTCGTCTCGGCGAACGGAACGCGGAGCGGAAAAAAAAATAAATAAAAGAGGAAAAAAAGCGTACGAGAAGAAAAAAACCAACACGCACACAGCGCGCGCGCACATACACGTATACACATGACAAACGCACGCACACCCACACATACATACGCACACACACACACACACGTGCACGCACACACATAAACACACACATGCAAACGCATACATATACATATACGTGTATACACACACACACACACACACACACACACACACAAATACGCACTCATATACGTGTACACTAGCACGAGCGCGCGGTTCGGTCGGTGGGCGTGTACGGTCGTCGTGCACCGTCGTCGACGGCCGGGCGACGGTGGGGACACATCGGTCCGTTGGGGTAGGTTAACCGAGAGAGAGCCCGCAGCAGCAGATGAACCTGCAATAATCGTTGTCGACGTACACTACGCACTTCGGTCCGCGTTCAAGTGTTCCGTAAATCTCGTGTACTCGTCCTTTACGAGCGTTAGTGTGCACGCGCCCGCGCGTCTTGTTGTCGATCACGTGCGATTTGTTTATTATTATTATTAATAATAATAATATTTTCATTTCCACTCGTCTTGTTGTACCTTATTAAATCATTTTCTCTCTGGACTCACCTTGTCTGTACGGTAATCGTGTAAACATGGTATTATCGGCAATGTCGTCGCAGCAACCGGAGCTGCTCCTACTAGCAGTCGTCTTCTGAACGAACTACAGTGAAGTTTCCGAGAGTCTGTCGTCCCCGGCAGTGGAGAAAAGGACCCCTTCGTTCGTGTCCGCGTACACACCTCCTGTGCACCCTTTGCTTTTAGACGGTAAGTCCATCACTGCTCGCCGTTTATAACGATAATATTAATAGTCGAGGAGAGTTGATATTTTTTTGATTGATATTAATTTCTATGGTGGTTGCGAGTAGTCCCGTATGACGGAGATAGACCTTTAAATTGACTTTGGCTAGAGGGCAAGTTTATTGGACAAAAGGGGTTTACCGACTGCGAGAACCCCCTTCATATGTAAAGATCACCCTTTCGCTGTAATTTTCCTTAGAGATTTATACGCTGTCCGTTTTGTTACGATCAACATGTTGTCGCATTGTATTGTTTTCCAATTGTATACGTTTTTATTTTAGGTACGCGCGCCAGCGCATAGTGACTTGGCCAGTAGATTGTTCACAAATCAAATATTGCCGTGATTAATGCGGTAGTTTTAAAATTTTTCAGTTAATTCGTGTGTATTTATATACGTCACTTGGTGTAATATCAGATTAAAAATCTACTCGTAGGTATAATGTATTTTTAATAATTATAAAATTTCCCCTCTGTGTTAAAAGAATTACTAATTAAATCGAAAGCTTATACCTACATTCAGAGATAAAAAAAACTATATACAAACACCGGTTTGACTAAACTTTCTCCGTGTCGATAAGTGAATAAGATTGTTTATACCTTCTTAACGACGTACCTATGTTGGATACCGATAGGTATGCGGTATAGGTATAAATCTATAAAAAAAAAACTAAACGATTACCTTTAGGTACGTACATATATTTTACAGGATAAAACGTTACTGATAATTTGATTACTTATATATTTTAACTCTACTAGTACCCATGTTAAACTTAAACTTATTATTTATGACTTGTGTTAATTTCACTAAAAATATCATTATTTATTTTTGAAGAGGGAGAATGTAACACCGATCTTAATTTGTGCAAGTAATTGTCAATTATGTCTTGTGTATTATTGTAAACACCCGGCGATGACCATTGCCGTCTCGGCTTCCCCGTTAATTTTATATATTTGATATAATGATAAGTTAATAAGAGTTGTTTTAAACATTTATTTTTCAAGTGATCCTTATTTCTTCAAACATATGGTTGATCGATATTATTGACTAATAAAATAATTGCTGACTAATGATGGATATGTGGATACTATTCGTCCATCCTTGACTGTTTTTAACAGTAGGTACTAAATAATTCATTTATATCAATAAGTATTCAATAAGTTATTACTATAAACAATAATACTTTCGGTATAAATAATGTGTAAACATTAATTATTCGATATTACTATTTAAATATTACCTACTTATTAACATTTTTTTTTAATTATAAAATAATCAATTTTTCAAAATTTGACCACTAAAGATTGATAGTATCAAATAATCTATTATGTGACGTATTTATATAGATATATAGTTTAGAAATATTTTGATTGAAACTGTTATCTGTTCATATAAGTGTGTTTTTATAACATAATATGTTTAATTCTTCAGCATATTCAAGAATTATATAAGTATTGGAAGAACAATTATAATAAATATCTACAATTCTGCATTATTACGTTCATAAATAACTAATATATATGAATAGCCATGATTTTAATCAAAATAAAATAGTAGTTTTAATTTATTATTTGGAATGCATAGACCGTATTTTTTGAGAGATTTCTAACGATTTTCTAACGAAAGATAAGTCGTAAAAATAATGTTCAATTTTCAGCGAGAAAGCTCTCACTTTTCTCTTATTTTTTCCCCTTGCACGCTTCATCGTTCTCTCACCCTATCTCTTCTCTCCAAATGAAAAACATTTTCTTCAAAACCACACACACACACACACACATACGCTATTCCAAGGAAGAAAAAGGAGTAATATAGTATTAGTAGTAGTAGTAGTAGTAGTAGTAGTAGTAGTAGTAGTAGTAGTAGTAGTAAAGGACAAGCGGAGTACGATGTAGGAGTGGAGTGAGTAGTAAGGGAAGTGGAAAAAAAAGAAGGGAAAAAAGTATATACGACGACGGCGGTGGTGGTTTCTATCCCGATCATCTCCTTCCCTTATTCATTAGAAGGGGCCCCGTGCTTGAAGAGGCATTTATTTTATGGCTTTTTGTTTTGTCCAGGGAACGGTCGGCCATTTTTCCTCCGCCCCCGCCACCCACACGCGCACACCGCTACGGTGAAAACAAAAATGAAAAACTCGACCCTTGCGGCGAAAACGATTTTTTACCCGCTCGCTTGGCCTTCTTTCACACTGCGCCCCCCGGTCCAATCAATACCGGCAATCATCGCTTCTCTCTCCTCCGTACCACACACACGCACTCGGCGAATGCGACGACGTCATGCGCCCTAAAACTCGCTGGGGCTTTTTTCCTTCCTTCTCTTATATTTTTTTTCCCCTCGCGTCTCTTAAAAATCAATTCGGCGCCATTTAGTGTTATTTATACATATGTGTGTGTGTGTGTGTGTGTATATGATACATGCCTCCGTATATACCACCGTGTATATAACACCCCGTTACGCAGGATGTATTCAAACGTGTTATTTATTTTTGCATTTTCTGTGATTTTTGTTTGCAGATAGAAAATGTTTTTAGAAAACGAACACCAGACAATCATTAGTCATTCGCCGTACGATCCGTCTCGTCCACTGGATCACCATCATCTCGCACATCATCTTCATCATCACCAGACCTCGACCAATCATCAGTCGGTCGGTGACCTGCACCCAGACGATTCGGAGGGCCGGAGCACGGCCAGTTCGCCGACGTCCAGCTACCGGGACCTGTCCGGGTGCGAAGACTTTGATCTGAAAATCCCGAAACCTGCCGGCGGCGCCGGGTCCGTAACCGGTGGCGGTAGCGGCGGTAGCAGCAAGGAGCAGAAACCGAAGAAGCACAAGTGCAAGCACTGCGGGCTGGAGTGCAAGGAAAAGGTGCAGTACTGGAAGCACATCCGCACGCACATCAAACCGGAACAGCTGCTGGAGTGCCCGAACTGCGAGTTCGCCACCGACCTGAAGCACCATTACGAGTACCACCTGCTGAACCACACTGGCGCCAAGCCGTTCACGTGCCCGGACTGCGACTACAAGTGCGTGAGCAAGTCGATGCTCCAGTCGCACCTCAAGTCGCACTCGAACGTGTTCCAGTTCCAGTGCTACGACTGCGGCTACGCGTCCAAGTACATGCACAGCCTGAAGCAGCACCTGAAGAAGCGCGACCACCGGCCGGCCACGCCGCTCAACCCGGACGGCACGCCCAACCCGGACATCGTGATCGATGTGGTGGGCAACCGGCGCGGGCCCAGACAGAACAAGAAACAGAACCGGCACAACCCGTATTATCACCAGCAACAGGCGACCGCCGTGCCCTTGTCGCAGGACGACGGGGGCAGCAGCAGCGGCGGACACCCATCCCCGTATTCCATGCAACAGTTGTTACAGTTGCCCCCCTCGTCGGGCGCCACCCCGGCCGTGTACCCGACCTCGGCCGAGTCTTTTATGTACTCGATGATCACCAAGCGGTCCGTAGAAATGGCCGATTACCAGGCCGAGTATTTGGCCATCAAGAACAACAACAACAACAACTCTACGGCTGTCGATGACAAGATGGAGGCGCAGCAGCACCGCCACCACCAACAACTACAAAAACATCAACAACAACAACACTACTACAACTATCCACAGCAATACCATCCGGATGACATGACGGTGACGATGGAGGTGGGCAGCGGTGACCGGACGCCCGAACCGCCGGTAGTAGCGGCCACGGAGCCTCCGGTGGTAACTTCCCTGAAGGTGTCCGCCGCTGTCGTCGAGACGGGACCGTTGAACTTGAGCAAAGACTCGGTGGCGCCACGTGCCGCGGGCAGCAGCCGTCGCAAGGGCATCGCGTGCAAGCTGGAACGTCCCGCCGCGGCCGAACCACCGCCACCACCCAGACCGGCCACCACGGCCGCTGCAGTATCATCCGTGGCCATCCCCGTCCAGTCGCAGTGCACCGTCTCCAAGGTGAACGAGGAACCGGTCCAGCAACAGCAGCAGTGGTCGTCGTCGGTCAAGGAAGAACTGCTGCTGATCCAGCAACATCAGCAGCATCCCGTCTCGTCGCCGGAAAAGGACGACGAGACGCACGTGTGCCACCATTGCGACATCATATTCAAGGAGAACATCATGTATTCGATGCACATGGGCTTCCACAGCTTCAGGGATCCGTTTGCGTGCAACCTGTGCGGCGAGATCACGGCGGACAAGTTCTCGTTTTTCGCCCACATAGCTCGCGTCCCGCACAGTTAGGCCGCGCGCACTGGTCATCGCACCCGCCACACTTGCCCACTCGCCGCCGCCGCCACCACTGTGCTCCACGGGCTCGTCGTCGGGACTGTCGTTCCTATTCGTCTTTGCCTCCAGCCATATAGAGTACAAACTTTCCAAACAAATTACCCTTCAGTAAGACGTGTAGTAGGATTTATCGTGAGAAAGAAAAGGTATTATTTTCAAGTAATATGTTTTTTTGTTTTTCCACTAACGAATAAGAAAATACCACTTCATCCACCTAGTGACCACGTTTTAAATGCTGTAACCGTACGTTCTTATATTCGACTGAAACGGTCGCGCTGTATTGAAAATCGTATTTTACCGTATCGTCAAATAAGGTTTTCCTACATGCGCGCAGTCCGTAATCCAATTCTTAAATAATAATTAAATCTAATTTTTTTATTTATTATTATTTAAAAACCAGTTGCCACTGCCGTAACCGTAACCGGTTTTCATAGAAACGTAAGAAGAAAATATTGACTTGGACCTTTTGGCCCTGGTATAATGTTATAATAAATACTATTTATTAACTTGTTATTGTTTAACATTTAAATATATTATTATCACCAGACATTTTTTCATAATTAAAATTTCAGATAAAATTTCAAAGTTGAATCAAATTTTATTTATGAAAAAAAGTTAAGTTTTCGATATTAAAATATTTAATTGTAATTGGTTTCCATTATGCAGAACAGTTATCAATTTATTTTTTCTCAATTAATTTATCCTTATTACAGTAATTTCGACTTTTCGTTGAACAGAAATATCCAATTTTGGTTTGTGAAATTATACCGTACTCTCTCTAAAATCTTTTACTTAAAAAAAGTCTAGTCCCATTTTCTCATAATATACTTAGTTACATAGTATGTATTCATTGTATAAACTATGTAAAATACGAAAAAACAATCGGTTTTTGTGTTCGTTGTGATAAGGTTGTTTTGACAGCGGGATGTTGTCCAAATAAGTATAGATATTTATAAATATATGCAAAAAGCCCTACCGTATGGGCAATTTTTATTTTTATTATTAATCCTACATTGTAAATTTAAAAAAAAAAAAGTATATGAATTTTATTGTTGGTGCTTGAATGTATTGTAAAAAAAAAATCAGCATTACTGGAAGGTCTAGTCAATCTTATACCCTTGTCTTTCCTAAACATGCCCATACGTATGTAAAAGTGCGCTCGGAGGAAACTCCTAGTGGAATTGGCAAAATGTCTCGTGCGCATCTCTTGGATGTTTGGAATAACTTGAAATTGTAAAAACTTACAAATTTGTAAATAATACATGTTTTGCCAAAGAACTTTTCATTAATTCAATATTATATAATTAATATTAAATGTAATTTTAACGCGTGCATAAATAAGTACTCATTTATAAGACAAATAATAATAACAACTGTTTTTTTTTTTTTTTTATATATGTTTAGATTGTTCATAACCCTCCCCTCTCACTCGTTTCCCTCATACTGTGATTTTAATTAAGACCATAAATATCTTTAAAGTTCCGTCTTTGATAATGTTTATAATACTTTTTTTGACTGTCGCGTGTAAATAAGTAATACACGCACATTTTCCAAACGAGCCGCTGCTCTCGTATTGTTTGATGAGAACCATAATGTGTACTGAGGCCTAATGTCTGATCTCTGTATAGCATGAATGTTTTTGTCACTTAAACTTATTTTCGATGACATTAATACATATTTAAATATATGTATTAATAATTAATATGATGTATAACTCTTATGTAAATATTTGTGCAAATATATAAGTAAACCATAAAGATTTTCTTCTTATTATTATTTTTTTTTATTTAGATGAAACACATGTTTGTGCCAAAGTTTAATAATTATACCTATCATATATTTGTTTCGAAAAGAATAAACATATACGTTTACTCATTTTATGCAATCATTTTTTTTTTTTTTTTAAACACTTCCGTGTCCTCGTGCCTAATATATCATCGTTGTTTATTATACCTTTTGAACTAAGGGAACGAATACTATATGAATACCAATTGTAATAAGTAATATACAGGATTCTCATCTGCACCTATGATCATAATGCAGGATATAGCAAAACGTAGATAAATAGCATAGATGTATCCATTTACGACAGCTGTTCTATAAAGGCATTTAAAAGTATGCCTATCTATACTATTGGAAACATCGGAATAATTTAGTATTAGTACAATTTATTGGTAAGTGACTGAGATTGTTCTTTAGATTATATTTTTCCTCCATCAAAAGTGTAAGATGCATTGTCGTCCTTAGAATTGCTTATTGAAAAAAAATATGGACAGAGTTACAAATCGGGACAGGTTTCTTGATATCAGTGCGCTAAAAACGATTGAGTTTCGATTTCAGTATCATACTGATTATTCATTATTCATAAAATAAAGAATGTTCGCTTTAGTATAATTGGATTCAATTGTTCATTAATTATTATGCACAAACAGGCTATAATAATCAATTATAAATGTTTCAAAGTCCGCTAACGGTTACATGACACTTAACGGTCTACCTAAAATGAAAACCGCATACAGATAAATGTTATTTTGCAAAAAGAACATTTTATTTGACAAACTGTTGGTATACAATAATTGTAAATAGTAAGAAAACTTCATTTTGCGAATAGTTTATCTGGTTTATCATATTGTAGGTGTGCCATTATAAAAGAAAATCTTATGCATAATATATTATATTTTTATTTGTAAATTTCGAACAGTAATTAAAAAAGTATAATGCCTATAAAAATTATTCAGTTCTGCAGCGACAGAACGACAGAGTTGGTTCATGTAAATTATATTTAAATAATAAACATTAAGATTTTTAAAAATAATGAGTTATTAAGATTGCGGCAAATTGATGCTGAATACTTCACAATTTTTTATTTTATGTCAATTACTAGCATTACTAACATTTTCTAATTTAACCTAGTTATCGAATATTCAATCAGATTATTGTTACCGTATAGCGTGTATAAAATGTCTGCTATAAATTCTCAGCAGTTTTTTTGCCGTACAAAATACGGTTTGCAAATCAAACAACAGACTACTTAAAGCCTATATATGTAGGATAGTGTTCGTTTACCGCGCAAACGGGTTGTAGCCATTAAACAATAACTGGTGGTTATAGGAGGAGGGGGGTGTTGAGAACAACGCGACTACCTGCCATGGTTAAACACTGGTCAATTTTTTAAGGTTGTCAATAAACCCGGCCGCCGCCTGCCATTCATCGAACACGGACTTCATCGTGTGTTTACCTTTATTTTGGTTTTGCCAATTATTGTGATGCCGTACCTGAATTTGAATGAAAACGAGCGGATTTCTAGTCAAAAGGGTTTTAAAAATAAAAACCTGACCAGGAGCATTGTAAAGATTTTTTGAATTTAAATAGTATGTATATATACGAACGAAGATGACGGCTAACATAAAGGAGCTCGAAACAACCGCTGAAAACAATGGAAAATAATGTTTCCGTATTCATGTTGTATACGTGTATGATAAGGCGTACGATATCATATTTTGTATATTAAATCACATTAAATCACTATTAAATTCATCTATAAGCCAAAGTATGAAAATAATTAAAAAGAAATAAATAGTTTAGGGAATCAAAGTGTTTGTTCTACAGATTACAGTATTTTCAAAAATACATATAAGATTTTTGTTCTATATAAAAATTGTAAAAATGAAAACATTTTATACTTATTTTTCTTAAAAAAAAGTACATTTTTGTAATCAATAATTATTTTTTAAGGTTTTATACTATAATCTATAGTCTATAGCAACTGAGAATAAAAAAATTATTTTCCTAAAAATGACATTTTTGAGCAAAAAATGTCTTGAAATATCCCCTCAATTACATGCCTTTAAACATATTTCTATAGTCTATACCGGTAGAACATTGTTATAAATAAATACGGTTTGTACATGTATATATTTAATATGTACCAAGAATATTTAATGATGTCAACAGTTGAATATCATTATAGTATTAATTAATATTATAATGACTTAACGAAGCAATTATATCGTAATGAATTATTAATAAGTGCACCTATATACCTTCGTATATCTGTAATTGAGTACCCGAAACATCATAATAAAAACAATATTAAAACATCGTGGACTGATATACACACACACATATATATAAGTATGTGTGTGCGTGTGTTATTATGTATCTATTTAGGGTGGTACTTAAATTTCTTAACGTAATAAGCTGATGTAAGACTTAAGCACTGGCATTTCAGGCATAAAATATTTGAGAAGTCTAGTTTTGTTTTATTCTGCACTGCAATGACTACACAATATTCTAGTTTCTAGTACATATAGAAGATTTGGCTAAGCGTATTATGGAGGAAAAACTATTTTATTTTATATCTACTGAATATCTGATTTATTTTCAAAGTACAAACATTTCACATTGATCTATGACAACTAACTGATGTATTTTAAATTGCCGCAAATAATCGATCAAAATTAAACTGCTCCTTTTATATTAAACCTTTGAACCTTTCACACAAAACACAGGCCGAATATAAACCAGCGTGGTGGCTAAAATTAAACACATCATTTTGTCGATGAATACTCGCGGCTCCACGCCATGATTATTTCAATACATTTTATCAATTTTGATCGATTGTCTATTCCTAGTGATTTGTACAGTTTTACGGCTAAAAAAATTGTGTTTCACTAAACTTTTTGTTTTTGTTATAATATTTATCAAAATGTGTGCCGGCATTAATCTGGAGGATTTTATTATTCAAATATCTCAAGAAAATTTTATTTTAAGTTTAGGTAAAAATATTCATTATCTTATTTATTATCATCAAATTCTTGACGCCAATAGTGGCGCCGATAAGCATTGAAAAATGTATAAAATTAATAACATAAACCGTATAAACAAAAATTATTTTGGAAATGTCTATTATTTTTTACTATTTTTAGCTTGTTACCCAATAATAAAAGCGGTAGCGTGACCACTACAATATGTGGCTAAGGGATGAATTATAATTTTACAAATGCTTAAAATAGCTCATTAGCCTATATCATTCTAATATTATAATATATATATATATAAATACATCACATCAACAATTAATTTAAAATTCTAATAATAGTAATATCCTTTATTTCGTATTAGTATAAAAAAATAGTTATTGATTGCTGTGCACAATTTGGTTACACGATCTAATGTGTATATATATATATATTTTATTTTGATGGGCATCCGACCGTGTAACTTTGAATGGATGATTTGGGAACAGATATTCAACCACAATATTTAAATAATTCATTTTTGGAAATAAATGTTAATGGACGATCAAAAGTTACATAAATGATTGATATACGAAATACGTGCGAAAAATGATGCATTTTTAATAACGATTTCGAGTGTAATTGTTTTGCCGAATTCAAAAAGTTACGTCTTAACGATCAGGATATAAGTGTATAACAGAGAGTGGTTTGTTAAAAAAATCATTTTAAACGAGGAAATACTAAACATTTCGCGGCAACCCGTAATTTTGAAATCCATCTGGTGAGTTTTCTCTAAGAGGAAATCTAAAAAAAATGAATTTTCCCAGGACCATTTTTTTTTTTAACTAATGCAATTGCAATCAAACATTGAACACAACATTTTAGTAACAAAAATTAAATAAAAATAACCAAACACAACACTCTATTGACGACGTGAGAGTTTTATTGTTATATTATAATAACATACAAACGACGGATCAAAATAGATAAAGAGAAAATTATAAGTTAGATAATATAAAACGAATTAAAATATAAAATAAAAAAGCCAATTTAGGTACTCCGGCACACAATATCACGATCGTCAAAATAATATTACACATGTCCCTAGTGAATGTATGGTAAATTCGTAATTTATAATTTAATTGTTAATTTTTTTTTCTACAATATTTAACCAAAGTGTATATGATTATAAATTATAATTTATGAATATAGTTTAATATTATTTAATATTACATGAGTAAAAAAAATCACATTTAAGTATTTACAATTGTAGGTATGCTTTTGAAATTTGTGATTGCACAGTGAGCCGTGAGGGGAAAAAACATTTGATATTTTTTTGTGATTCATTATATTACGATTCGTATAATTTATGTGCATAAGTGATATGTATGATTTAGATTTAAATATGCTCAATAAAAATGTATAAAGGTAATAAATCTTATTTCTAGAAACTTTAGTCGTTTAATAATATTATACATTTAATACATAAATGTATATAGTTTATAGTGCGACCATGGTCCAAAACATTATATAAACATTAAAAATTTCATGAAAAATAAAATATTTAAGAAAGTTAATGGCCGGGTTTTTAATAATATCAATAGGTAAAGGTAAGTTATAAGTCATTTATGTTAATTAGAAAATCATTAAGTACAATGTGAGGCGGAGTATACTTAAAATGTATTGTATTCCTGCAGAAATTGTATACTTAATATTTACACATAATTAAAATATTTTTATACTTAATTACTCAATACTCGTTGACCGTATTATTGATTTTTTCTGTTCACTGTTTATGATCTAGGTTTGAATAAAGCGGTAAAAAATATATTGATAAAACTCACTTAAATAACCAAAAATTTAATTAGCCATTCCGTTTCCATAAACATTCTGAAATATATGAGATAGTTTTTATAATATTATAATAATAATAGTATTAGATTACTATCGTTAGATGTCATGAAAATTCATAATCGATAGTAAGTAAATTATAATTCAATAGAAATATTGTTTAAATTATTCTTTAATTAATAATTAGTTAATAACTACATGTATATTTACTTTCAATATTTTCTAGTTATATGCTAAATTTTCTCAAACGAAAATAGCAATGATCAATTCTCTGATCTATTTGGTTAGGTAATATGATCAGCGATCACATACTTATATTTTGCATTTTAATTATTTTCTTGTTTTAAAATTAATGTGGGAAATGCCGATATAGTTAAAACCCAATAAACAATATTATTTTTAATAAGAATTCAAAATTATATCCTTTTTAACAATATTAAACATGTCACAATTTAACAATTAACGCGTTTGACTTACAGACGTTTGTTGTATTGACAAATAAATACACCAAATACATACATACAAGTATAAATAAAATTATTAATATTATATTAATGTATCTATATTTTATTAATATGTTATGACTATGTATGAACTATGAGATATGAGTAGTATATAATTGTGTATGTGATTATCCAGTATCTTTTCTATCAGGTCAATATTATGTTAGTTGATTATACATATTTTATTTAATTTTAAAGCGTTTTTCATAAGATCTGCATAAGTTCATAAGCATTACAGCTCAACGATTACAATACATTATGAATAAGATTTTTACGATAATAACAATAACATACAGCTTAGCTCATAAGTGTCGAGTGATAATGGTAAAAATCAAAATTAAAATACAAACCAAAGATAAATAAAATAATAGATAATTAATTATTGATCGTACAAAAATGTCAATGAGATCGTTGTTTATAAGTTATCATCTCTTCATTTAAAAACAAATTTTATATCTTATTTTTTACTGGATTTATATGATCCATACAATATCGGTACAGTGTAAGTTGTGTGTATGATTATAGTCTTACATTATAGAAGCCGCCACGGACCCCGAACAACATTTGCTGGACTATAACATATCTATATCACTATATCAGAAACTCAGTAAATAACACTTTTATAATTGTAATAATATGTATATGTTTAAGAGGGCACTGTCTCCATCTTAAAAATGTATAACATAGTAAATTTGCGTTCAGAAGTTCAAATTCTGTGTTCTTATCTTTGATATTAGCGTAAAATGACCAATTATCAAACATAATCACGGGAAGAAAATTATCTCTGTCTCTACATCTGTTTTTTTTACGATATTTTAATTTCCAAGCGAGCTATGAGTTTTTTAAGGGGCCTCGCTACGACTAATATTTAAGGGGCAACATTTAGGCAATATCTAATAACGTGATAGCTGCCCGAGATCTATTTGTTAGTTGTAAATGATTAGTGTAAGTTAAATCCAATGCGGGTACCACTCACGTACGCGCATGCACATGTCAATGACTCGATAATAATATAAAATTCACTATACGAATTTTATGCCAACTTACGTTTTGTTTTGACAAAATTAAAGTAAGTTAACGTTGTCTGATTTTGATTCTGAAAAATTATTTGAATTTAGCAGAAAAATGTCGGTATATCGTACGAGACATTTTCCGTTTTTAATCTTAATTTTAATTTTAATTATGATTTTAAAAACTCATATTATCTAGTTTTCAATAACAGTTCACAATAGTTTAAGAATTAACTTTTACAATGTGTTCTGTACGTTCTATAGACAATGTTCTGTCGAGTTCAAATTTTTTTTTCGGAATCAAAATCGGACAACGATAACTAACTTACATTTTGTCAAAACTTAAGGTCTTTTCAGCTAAAATTGACGGCAGTAGCGAGGTCCTTTAATTATAATATTTCACATACGTATAATTCTCTAAAAAATTAAAATATCGTAAAAAACACGAATAATATGCTTCCGTTTAATGGAAGCGATAAGCCTATAACAACACAAAATTAGTTCTTCTGAACATAGATTTGCTAACACGTTTGTAAGACAAAGACAACAAAGTGTAGCGTCCTAAATACACTATCATGCATGACACCGTGTAGACCATGTAAATGTAAACAATACTAGTTAAAACGCTATCAAACTGTCTTGCCAGGACCGGATTTAGAATTTGTAGGCCCCTAAGCTCAATTGTGGTGTGGGCCCTACCAGAAAGTTTTTAGAAAATAGAAAGGGCATACACACAAATAGATAAACTAAGCCATTTTTAAAACATTTTCAAACAATTTTCTACCCAAAATCGAGAGTAGTGCTACTTTCTAACTTCTAGTTATTTGACCGAAAATAATAACATTTAAAATATAGTATATTAAAGCGTGGATTCAATTACCACAGAAGAGTTAAAAAGGTATTCAACGCTCTTTATTAATATTACTACAGTCTACACACTATATAGTATATTTTATTACACAACACCAATTTTAGAAAACTGAAAAAGAATGAAAAATATTTAGATGGAGTTTTTTTTTTTTTTATAGTTGTATGATAGTGTGGTGAGGGTCCTGTTGTGGTGCGGGCCCATGGGCTACAGCCTATATAGTCTATGCTTAAATCCGGCCCTGTGTCTTGCAATAGTTGAACTTGAAAGTATTCAACTTTTCCCCGTGTGTTGAATGTAGTCACTGATAAGGTTACCGTATATTAGTATACGGTATATACGCTATATTTTACAGTACATTAACACACGGTTGAAAAATTTAAAATACCACGGTAGTCCATCCTACCAAACTACCAACGTTTTACCAACACCGTCTACACGGAACACGACGATTGTATATAAATATGTAATACATGTTATCTTTAAAGGCGAGAAGTCGGCTGTACTGCTGTAATGTTGTACTAGTAACCCGACGTAAGTAACTAATCCTCAATATCTATAGATTTGAAGATCGATGACAATTTAAATAAATATAAATTAATTCACAGTACGAAAAATACATACATTATACATAGGGATTAAGGTACGTAACACAATAATTTATTTATAAAGGGTCGACCTGCAGGACGTGAAACGTTTACGTATTTCGTGAACACAGACATATGGTTGTCGTGGTTACCGTTTTTTCTTTTCTTTTCTTTTTTTTTTCGTCGGGAAAATTTTTATTCATACGCGTAACCATATTATTTATCTTTTTATACATACACATTACATGGTGTAAAGGCGAACTCCATTTCACACTTGTGATTGGTGATCGCGAAATTCGCGAGCGTTAAAGGGGAACTGTTTTTTATGCATACGTTTATTATTGTAACGATTTTGACGTAAAAAAAAAGTAGGCATGCCTACATAATGTAATGTTGTACGTAGTAAAAAAATCCCCTCGACAAAATGGCGGTACGTCACCGGAAAATGGGTTAAAACGACGGGGAAAGGAGAGCCGGCGGATATTTTTTTTAGCGTTAAAAAAAACTGTTACGCGTTAAAATGGCTGTGGCCCGGGCCAATAACGTGGTCGCGTGCCGCCGAGCTGTGTAGTATACGTGTCTCGTGCCGACGTCGAGGTACCTATATTTATATACATATAAAAAAAAAAACGGTAGGAAAAAAAACGCGGAACAATAATAATAGTAATAATAATAGAAATAACAAACCGAATCTCTCTCCCGTTTTCCCCCTTCGGATGTTGCGTGTGTATACGCGGAGAGAGAAAAGAAAAAAAAAACCCTGACACACCGCTCGCGCCTCTTTTGCGCAGGGGTCGGAAACGGGCGGCGCGCGCGCGTGCGCGTATTTCAAAAGCGCGCGCGTGTGCTCTCGTCGCCGCGGCAGCAGCAGCCGGTGTGTACTCGCCGCCACCCCTCCCTTAGACCGCGGGGCCGCTCGCGCGCATTGTAGAAAACGGTTTTTTTTTTTACACACACACCACATTTTCTTTCCGGAATTTTTATAGTTGGGGTGCGCGTATTTTTTTTTCTCCCTTTTTACGAGAATATATATTATTGTATTTATTTATTTTTTTTTTTTTTTGCTCGTGTCACGCGACGCGTTCGTTCCGTCTCCCCCTCGGGGTCATCGAGAGGTTCAACTGTGGCGTACACATAGTACACACGCACACGCGCGTCAAACGCTTGGCATAATATAGGTATTAAGAATGTATAATGCGGTGCGGGCAAAACGGTTGCAGTCTCAGCGACCCGAGTTTTTTTTTTCTTCCCCCGGACGACGGCGTTTAAGTATACATATTATAATACGTGTGTGCGCGACGATGATATACGAGTGTATAATATATATCTGCTACTGCAACAGTGTTCTCCGAAGACGGTGTGAAACGTGCAAGCAATATCCGAAATATATATCCTCCACATATGTTTTCATATATATATATATACGACGGAAAAACGTGTGTGTGTGTGTGTGTGTGTAAGTGTGTGTACGTGTGCAGTCTTTTTAACCTTGCTGGCACTGCTACGACTAAGAGATTTATGGGCTTTTTAGCCAGAAATTGGACCCCTCGCCCGCCCTGCCATGTAATTTTCGTCTAATTTCGTAGAGCTGTATAGTCTCCCCTCTTCACCGCTCGCTCGGTTTCTCTCACCCACACCATGTTTTCTCTCCTATTGATATATGTATTATTTTAATACACTCCGACACGGGGTTCCTCGAGTTTCCGAGGTTTTTTCCCCGCGAAGAACAGATTATACGGTCCACCAAATACGCGCCATGAGGCTGCCGCCCTGATATACATATTTTGAATAGTGTGTAATACGTATTTTATTTTTATGCCAATTTTCCTATGAATGGTCTCGAATCTCGTAACGAACAACTGAGACGATAACCAAAAGAAAAAAACCTTTTCGACTTCATTAGGTCTGGTTTATGTGTTTATTAATCTGGCTGATTTCGTTTCACGTTGTTCGTGATACAATAATATAGTAAATACACTATACGCCCGAATGTTAGTGAATGTTTGATAAATCTACAAATAATGAAATTTTTGTAATGTAACATTTGATTTCCAGAATCTTGTCACACGAACGTCACAAATGATTATGAAATGAAAGAAATTATAATAATACACCGCCCTCGGTTTGCAGCACGTTCCTATAATCAATAATTGTCTCTTATCGAAATTTTTTTAATCGACTGCTGCCCGACGGAATTTTTATTCTTGTTACAACAGTGTTTACTTCAAAGATGCCGACCGCTATCGAAATGCTTTATAGTTAATATTATCGAAAGAAAGACGGCCACAATTTTACCGTATCTTCTTTATGATACAGATTCAAAAATCATCTACGTAGCAAATCACAAATTAACTGTCAACGTTTACCTGCTTGTTTTTGCAAAATCATTGTGCAGTAAGCAGTTGTAATATTTATTGACATCACTGACCGTATTCGAGGTATAATATCATTCATGATGGCTGCGGGTTTTTCGGGTAACTCGTTCTTGGTAACTTGAAATAAAATGAATGAATGTTTTTACTTTATACTGTAAACATTTCAACATTTTAATACTACGATATTATATGGTCAAAATGTCGCGAAAAAATCGATTAAAATAGTCCTGTCTTTTCTTTAAATAATTCGTTTTTCCCTCGATTATGTATTAATTATTATTTTTTTTCTATTCTCATGACGTTAGAGTCTAATAATTAATCAATTGTTGTTCCTATTGTTTTTCATTAAACACGCAGGTGCAAGGATCCCTTGCTCGAAATGAGCTCGATCGGTCAAAAATGTGCGTTTACCGAGGAGTCGAAATATTTCCATGAACATCTGGTCGAGTAAAATAAAACGAGACCGGCGCGGAACACCGTCCTATTGGGAAGAAAATAAAAACCTTAACGAAAATGTTAGTTTTCAAAAAACGATAACGATAAATAAATTGCACATGTTTTTATGAAATCCGTATGTTATAATTATTGTCAACTACGGCATTTGGCAGTGTTGGTAGATATTATTGCTACATGGATGACTGCGTACTTAACGAAGTTGATTATAAATCCTATACAGATGTACATTTATTTCAAAATTAAAGTGTAATTATTCACAAGCACTCATTATTACAATAATTGTGTAATCTAAAACCGAAATATTCTCTTGAAATTACATACAAGCTCTATTCGTGGGTGTGTTCATGCCTGATTTTTTTAAATCAATATTGCTTGTAATCTTTGAGAAATTGTATTTTTGTTTAAATTGTTTATTATAAGTTGTGTATTTGTTTATGTCACTTGAAGTAAACTATCATATTTTCGTATTACATTAATTTGCATAACTATCAAAACATTATTCTTGTCATAAAAAAATAATAGTTTTGAGACATTGATTTTTGTTCTCCTGATATACCTAATTTTGAAATAAGGTGTTTCGAAAACCACGGTATTTTGTATTTTGATATGTATTACGGTTATGGTTTTAGATAGTCGAATAGCGAACGAATGAAACATTAAAACGACGAAGCAAATTCATGATATATATGCGATACGCCGTTTATTGGATACGCGAAAAAAATCTATTGACATTGTACCTAGGCGTAGACGATCGAACACGACAACTGTATCTGTATGTGAGTATTTGAAATGCATTACTCAAATAGTCGGAGGTGATTAGACCCAAAGGTTTATACACTGTATATATATAATGCGTGTATAATATAATACTGTATATATACGCATATAATAAAAGTTTATTGTACGTGTGGCAAAAATGGGTAAACTGTGACAATGACCTTTTTGTGATCCGTATTTTTGCGGAGGATACGATCAATCAATATTTTGTGGCTAAAGAAAAAACCGGTGGATGATGGAAGGAGGGTGGCAGTGGCGAAGGTGGACGGCGACTTCATTAAAAGACGTTTGGGTTTTCTAAAAGGGTCGTAAAAAATGCATTATACCTCGGGATTTTTAAGAATATTGTCGCAAACAAATATCCGGATTTTTGCATGTCATTGTTGCTTCTAGCGACGTTTGGTCCGTCATCGTCATCGGGGGAGGTGTGGAGGACCATGATCATTGAGTTGGCATTAATTTTACCATATTATTATATATATTTTTTTGTTGTATTCTCACCAAAAGAAATATTTCGCACACACTTCATCCGCCCGAGTATAAATAATCGTTATTTCTAGTTTTATGTATTGTTAAATTCTTATATAAAAAAAGACCGTACATGTTATAAATATTATTATACATAAATGCCAAATGCTATGTGTGTTTGACGTTTGACACGAACAGTCTGTAGTTTGTACCTATTGGTTTTACCTAAAAAAAAACCCATTTATTTTATACTTCTATTTATTGAATTAAACATTTTACGGTCATAAAACATTCTGATGATGACGCCCGGTTTCTGACCCGATTCCCACATTCACCACGACCACTGTATAATAATAATATAATCCTTTTTTATATCGAATTGTCGAATCTTTAAAACCTTTCAATATTTTTCCGGACAAAAATTCTATAGAAATAGAACATCCCATCGATTCGTCGCTCATCCGATTAATAAAATAGGTTTCTGTGTAAAAGAAAAAGTTCTGCTTTGTTATATCACGTAGTTATAAATAAATGATTACCAATACAGAATGCCGAAATTCAATTTTATAACGCGTACGTGCAGCTCTTGGTGTGTTTTTCTGAGAAAATGTTCAGACACCATTAAACAATATTTAATTCCAATCTAAAATTATCGGGAATTATAACTTCTACTTTTTTCAACTAGATAATAATATACAACTAGAATAGGATAAACGCCTATAATGTATTATTATTACACAAATGTTTTCATTGGAAATATATGTTCCTTATGTTTTACATTATGTCTCATAAGTCATACTTAATTCGCAAAATGTAACGTCTGATTTTATTAAAAATCGTCCTACATTAACCTCTTGTGCAGTATATTACTACGTTTATATGATAGTGTTAAAACGATTTCAAATTCAATTATTAAGTATTACTTAAAACGGTTTAGCTTAAACCGTTTTCAGATGTTTATACGTTTAGCAAATATTTTGTAAACCATTTTAAAAGAATATTTACATTATATATGTTTAAAATTCATACTTAATAATTTGTATATATGTATCTTATTATATACCTATTTTTGATTTTGTCATGTGTTAACGAATAAGTAACCAATAGCTTTCTGTAATATTTTAATTAATTACTTAATACCATGAATACTAATAATGAAAAGAAATACAAACTTAAAAAAACTTTTTATAAAAATATAAATAACAAAACTTTAATTATTGCATTCAATAAAAACAAATTTAGTAACTTTGAATTAATACAATTAACACAAAACATTTCCCGCGTTTTGTGTTTATATGTTCATTTGATAAACCGGTTTAAGCATATAAATGACTGCACTGCTTTACAATAATATGTTGTATAACATCGTCAGTGAAAAAATAAAATTTGAACAATCCAGAGATCTATATACCTATAATTATAATAACATTATAATATACTATATAATATGACTAAATAATTGAGTAAATTTAGTTGGAAACCTTTAAGACCTGTTAAATTAACGTAAATCTTAAAAAGTGTAAAAAAACGTACAGATCGTTGTAAGTAATCGGACAGTCTATACATGTTTGTAGCGTGTGTACATGTCTATATGTACATGTCATCTACTGCAACGAGTTTATATGAATAGTCAGGTTGTTTCAATATTTTACAAACGAGAGAATAACATAATGTCATAAGCTTATAGCATGGAAATTTTATAAAAACTTCTGTATATTATGTTTGTATTATGAATCGTGTAGGCACCCGAAATCCGAATAGTATAAGTATACGAATGTATGATAAACCGTATCGTCAAACAATCTTCAATATATCATTTATTATATATATAATGTATTTTACCCACCCGTGTCGTCTCTTTCTTTTCTTTATACGTATTATAAAGACGAATCACGCAATATCGATTCTTTGGGTCCTCGATAGAAGAGAGAGTAGTGCGTATACAGTATACACTACTCTCACACACGAATATAGGTGGCTGGACATTATATTTTTTTTCCCCGGCCCCCGCAATCGAAAGGACGAAAATCGTCCTGGGACACTAATCCACCGGTTCCTAGGATCTTTTATACTCTACGCGCGGACACACACACACATACGTAGAGTTTTATTGTTACGTTGCGCAATTGGTACGCACAGCACGAAAACCGTTAGGTCCGAATACGAGAAATGCGCACACGCCGTTTTTGATTATTATTATTTCGTCCGAAAAAAAAGGACAATAACGGTATTACGACACTTACACATTAGGTATATACTCTTTTATATGTTTTGGGTTTGGTTATTTATATTATATATTTTTTTCCTTTCCATTCCGTTTGTTCGTTTGCCGTCGCATTTGTGTCTCGTTCCTATTATTTTTCCAAATGCCAATATCGGCCGCTACAATCCGAATTTTTAATGGCAAAAATATAAATCCCGTCCAATTGTCCGCGTTGCGATTATACTATATTATTACTTTTACTGAACTATATACTATTATGCTGCACGCTGCGCCCCACGACGTACCGCATAATATGTATACAACACCCCCGCGATTTCACTGCATTTGGTTACCGCGTGCTATAACTAAATATATATGAAAGTATAACGTGTATGATGTGTGTGTGTGTGTGTGTGTGTGTGTGTGTGTGTGTGTACTCCTGGTCTTTTACGTTGTCGCCATTATGTATGCGAAAACGTGAGCACTGCGATTGTATACAATATATATAGAGCGGACCGGGTATCGAGGGGATAGGGTTGTTTCGATGGGAAACGGTGGTCGCCGCACTGCCGCCACCGTATGAAATTCGAGTTCGAATTCGGAACACAGCCGGTCATCGTAGCTGTGTATTCATAACGTTGTGTATATACATGTGCATATTGTATTCTGCAGTCACCACCATGCTACAGTTTACAGTGGCGACGAGAAGCTATTTTCACTCTGATATCCCGCCGACGATCGAAAACGAATATTATAATTTATAACATGCAGCAGCTTTTTTGTCTACGGAATAAATTATAAAAATACTCTCTACTTCAGCAGTCTTACTAAAAATGTGTATATTAGCCCCATATTGTCATAATAATTGTAGTTAGTAGTTAACCACTGACCTTATATTTAAGTATACAATATTATAGGAACTATACGCATCTCCGAGTTTTAGGATTTACATAATTATTTGTGTCGGCACCGGTGGTCGTAAACATTATTTTTAACAAAACTGTACAAATTAAAAATACATTCTTCGCACCGCTCGGAATCTAAAAAAAAAATTATCTATTTCTTCATTAAGTCCTTGCCACGCGATTTATTTATTCATTTGAGCTAATTCACTCTAACGATTGATATAATTACAATGGTGATTTGGTTCGGTATATACAATACATTATATGTATACTGTTATGTACCTATACGATGAAACAATACATTTATAATTGATGTATCGTATATAATATATATTTGTATTCCATGTATATTTTCGTATTTAATCTGCGTTATTCACACTTTCCAGTTTCTTTTTAATTATACTGTTCGTACGGTAATAATTAAATTTAGCATGAAGGTACAAAGTACATTCTTGTAATCTGCAATAACCATAATATTAGAACACACTATTATGATTTTTTTGTATTATGTACAAAATATTTAATGCCTATATCCAAATTCCAAATACATATATTTGAACAAATTCGATTTTATGCTAATAATAATATAATATAATATCACATTCGACTTTCGACTGATAATTTACTTGGGTATATTCCACTGTCTTGTTAGGAAATATAAACATATACACAACTGTATATACATTTTTGTATAAAACATATTTGAATTATTTACAAATATAGAATAAACCTCGGTTTAAGTATGTTTCCAAATTTTTTCTGAAAATTACACTCGCCTAAAATAAATACTATAATACTCATTAATCCGTTTCCCACAGTCAACAAATAAAAATATGTCATAATATTTTTTCTTTGTAAACACTAAATAATTTCAGTTCAATACGTTATTGTTAGGAATTTGAACCTTGTAAACATTTTAACATTTGCAAGCCAACGTGATTCATTAACGATATTATTTTTGTGAAACAATATAACATTGTTTTGTTTGTTTTAGTATATTAAAAATCACTTAAATAAGGTGCTGGGTTCTCGAAAATGTGTGTTATAATTGCGTTGTTCTTTATATTTACTTATAATTACTATTATTGGCTATAAAATAATATTTCATAATTTAAAACCAAATTTATTAGAATGCGCATTCTCCACTGCGGGGCACTATTAATTATTACTTCAAATTCTTACATAATACGTATATTTGATTTGTATATCTTTAAAGTTCATTACGAAAAAAAGGAAATTTATACCATGATTAAATTGGAAATGTATTTGAACTATGTACATATGTTAAATTGAGTTGTGTTGAAACTTGGAAACTATCATGTTATTACTGTTATTACTACTTGGCTGCTTGTAGTAAATCTTTTAAACGTCATTCCGTGAAGTAAACATTCATACCAAGTAATTTTAAATCACATTTATAGTGCAATACCTAATAAATACGTTGGTTTGCTTGTTTTATTTTTAATGATCGCTGCTGTGTATGGCAAGTCACCAAGTATCATTAGTCAATTTAAAATCGATTCTTTTATTATTAGTTGTGGTTTAAAATATATATTAACTATATATCTATATTATGCAGTGTTATATACTTTTTTACAGACAATCTGACCATCCACTATTTATCAAGGACGTATTTGGTAAATTTATGGTCATATATACATTTTGTTATTGTAAATAAATGAAAAAAATAACTGAATTAGTGTTTTCTCTGAAAATTATTTTGCTTATGTTTTTGGTGGTACCTATATACCGTAAGAAATTCATCATTTCGGATGACTAAATATAAAATTCAATTTTCCAACTTCATTTATACACTAAATATTCCAAATGGGAACTTGTGTTATAGGTAATAAAAAAAAATCGTATATTTTGTTAACGACCGCAATAGTATATAAATATAATAACGAATAATGATAATTTCATAACATGTAGATTAAAATCCATGCTTATTAATCATATTAGCCATTAAGTGTTTTATATTTTATAACACTTATTGACATATATCAGAACATATATCAGACACCTAGCACATAAAATATTTATAATCCAATTTTTAAGACTACCCCCGTTGTGTATTTATACGAATATAATAAATATTTGGTAACGAACAAACGAATTTTGGAAAACGTGTTGAACCCATTTATATTATTTCTATAGGAAACATTATTATGTTCATGTATCATAAAAGTCCATTATATAGAATTTGGTCAAAAAAAAAATTAAATTTGAAACTTCTCGCCGCGATGTTTTGAATTGACCGGAACGAAAAAAAGGTGCACGAGATGTATTGGAAATGTCCATAACTAGTCACGACATAGGTTTATAAAAACATAATAGATGGTCGAGATTTAACCAATTCTTTTTGTCGTCATCATCATCATCATCATCATATATTTTGCACAGTCAAACGTCGTGGTGTTTGTTGCGAATTTCTACCCTTCAACGACCATTTATTATATACACATACGCGTAATGTACCTATATCTCACATATACATGTACATTTTTTCGGTCCTCGTCGTTGAAACTCGATTTAAAAACGGAATCGACAATAAAAGGATATTTTTCTTGCACACATATTATATCGAAAATGGTAAACGAGTTTTTTCTTCTTCTGAATAGGCTGGTTTGGTTATACCACGCGTTTATATACTATATACGTATATGCCAATATAGACCGTAGTGGACATACAAAAATGCGAGACAAATGCCATCGGCAGGAATCGATATTGTCGCCGCTGCCCACCCGCCCGCCATCCAGAGCGATCCCGGAGAAATAAATGCTCGTCGTATATATTATACGTGTCTCCAGGCTCTATGGCCGAAGACCTCATGTCGATCCAGACTCGTCATCTATCTATAATTTTGCGCAATTTTTACAACCGTGTGTATTATTATCATTGTGTTGTGAGTACTGTTGTACATTGCATGTGCTCGAGGTCTACGCAATTCGACATGCGGATATAAGAGTTATGGCCCCCGAGAGAAAGTGTGGTGTGGCAATCTCATTTTGTTTTCTGGTGCAAAAAACCAATAAAATGTTCACAATAAACAGCGTGTGTTAACGTGCAAGAACGAACCGTACGTTTATAATATATACGTACGACAGAAAAAAAAATGTTACTACATCATAACAATAAATGATAGTAATAATATCCACATACGCAGGTATAGGAGGACTATAGATTTATAGTAAAGATCCTATACGCACACGTTACACATATTACGTGTATTCTGTGTATGGTATAATATTATATGCGTTTGCGTATAACAGTAACGGTTGTCGGGGCGTGTTGAGACTTTGAGAAGGAAGACGAAATATTTTTATCCTCTTTACATTTACGATTTATCATATACCTACAAATCTACTATCTGGTATTTGAATACTCATCCGTATTGCTTACCGATCTTACATACCTACTGACTACTGTTCTTATACTATGTCTTTTTAACTAGTTTTTACGAAAAGCCCGAAACGTTTCGGTATTTTTGCAAAATTGGTATAGAAGAGAAAAGAATCAATATTGATCAAAAAAATATTTCATGTCAGAAAATTGTATTATATTTGTTTTGTCTAATGTCTGTACGTGTATTATGTGCGTGCACTCCAATACATCATATATAATATATATAATAATTTATAGTGCTTCACAGTGAAGCCTTCACTATAACCAGAATCCATCACTTGCACTCTGCATTCAAGTTCATTTAATTTAACTCTTAGCAGTTAGCATTGCAGCGAATACTTATGATATATTATTCTCGATACTCGAATAGTAAGGTATGTATAAAATATGTAATAATTACATGCCGTTTTTGTTTTTCGTTACACAGAGTATAGGCATACGGAAATATTATAATACTCTGAATTCTCGTTTATTTACTTTTTATAATTGGTAGTTGATACATAATTAAATTTATATTAGTTATTATATTGTACATATACATACATGATACATTTTTGATTATATTTTCAAAATAATTACATTGGAATGACTACATTGTAACAACGCATAAGTGAATTATACATTGTCCAATAGTATATATTTCACCCGATGATATTCTTAATATAATTGTTACTCGATAATTAATAATTTCACCGGTATAATGTGATTAGTCAACTTGCAACACGTATGCATTCAACATTACACGGTGTCTTATAGTTAAGCTACGGCCCTACGGGATTATATTTTTGGGGAATATAATACATTTTAGAGCGGAATCGTTGAAGTGTTCGGTCAAACGAACAAGATAAAAAAAATAAGAGAAATACTCTTCAATTTTCAATGATCGATCGTAATCGAATGGTCGATGGTCCGAAAGGTTATTGATTATATTATATGCCATACAACCCGCAAACGGGTGGTCTTTTAATCTGCAGCGGAGTGACGACGGAATCTCATGCGCGCATCAGGTGCACAATACACTCACTGTTCATGCACATTCAGAGCTATATGTGTACATTACCATGACATACTGGGACTGTGCATATTACCCGTAAAAAATCCATAAAACACGAATGAATTGGATACTGGAAATGACTAATGAGCAATATATACGTACTTAAATGAGGCATTAAAAGTTCAAATACAAAAGAAAAATTACTTGATTAAAATTTTTTAATGTAGTCTATTTTAAATTATAATAACTCATAACTCGTAAGTAACTTGTGTAATATATTTAGTTTTATTTTTATATTCTTATATGTCTTAAAACAATTATTTCATATTTCAATAAGTATTTTATTGTTTTCCGTGTTTAGAACAAAAAATCGTAATCAATTATAATGTAATGATTTTGTCCGGGAGTACTTTGTATAGATACCTACGTATTATGTAACGACAATGAAGACTGGATATTCAATACTTTTTTAATTGATATATTTCGGTAATAGTTGTTATAATGTTATTCGATTTAAACACATATTATTTTTTACTTATCGTGAATAAATTAAATATTTATTGGAAGTCTGGCACTTGATGTATAAATTAAACAAATGGTGGCTTGGCACATAGGAAATTATGGGACATTCATTGCGTGCATGAATGTAAACAAATCGAACGTTATAAACAAGTTTCAAACTGACAACTCTGGTTGATTCATTTGTCGAGCAGAGCCATCCCTGCCGTGTTTAAACTATTTTAACCGGGTATATATACTCGTTTGGGATCTGTATTTTAAGAATCCACCGTATCAACCGGTGTTTATTGTGACACCGCGTGTGTTCAGCGTTGGACCAAACAAAAGTCAACGCATCTTTTGAACGGGGCAATATGCCGAATGTCTAAAAATACAGAACACAAGCGCACACGCTTCTATGTATAATAATATTATACATGTATAGATTACATGTATATTGTACGTATACGTCCACATGCACGCGCATCGACGTTTTTTAACAATTTTTTTTATTATTTCTATTTTTTCCTTTTCTTTTTTTTTCATTTGTTTCCTTCTTTTCACTGCACTGAAAATATCGGCGGCGGTCGACAACTTAAAAACATTCTCCGGTTATTTAGGGGTAGATTTAGCAGACACAAAAGGCCCGCAAAAAGTAATATGTCACCCACTACTGACCAGGTTTATAAGGCAACAAAAAAGTGAAAAAAATAGGGAGACGGTGTGGTCAAGATGCACCTGGATGGGTTATGGGACATTTGGTGGGCAGCTGTTTTATTTTTTTTGGACCCTTCAAAAATCGACTGCCGCCACCGCCGCCGCCGCCGCCTCCTATATCAATACAGTTATGTTTTTTTTTTTTGCGTCGCTTTTGTGTTCTTCCACTAATAGACGCAACCAGAATGTATCTTACTAATATAAGTTTTTTTCCGTTTAAATATTTATATACGTTGGGCACGTTCTATCCATAGTCCTCTTCCTTTCCCTTTTTTGCCGCTTGTCCGTCCCTTTTGCATGTACAGTTATTTCGTATTCATATACACAATTATATAATATATGCACTTGGAGAAAAAGTAATACATGTAAACAGCTGTGTCAAATGAGATAACTGTCGTTTTTTAATTTTTTTTTTTATATTTAATGCGTCACCATTACACATTAAGCTATAGCACGATTTAACGGCAATAAAACTGCATAATATACAATAGTGTAAAATATGTTGATACTATAACTATATTGAGTAATAGGGAGTGTGTTGGAAAATAATTGTAAAAACGCATTTGTAAAATGAACCATGTTAAACATTGAAAAAAGTTAGTGTATTTGTATGAGTAATGCGTGTAAAAGTTTAATAGACGTGTACTGCGGTGCCAAGAAGAGTTTTTTAGGCGCAAGATCAAAATAATTTAGACACCTTACCTTCATTGCGATAATTTTTTGTATAATTTACAACAAATTTGGCTAATGAGAAGAATTACTTTGTAAAAGAATTTGCATAAAGTATACATTTAAAAATTTAGCACTTTTGTATGTTTTAAGTAATATTTTTTTATTGTATTATTATTATAATGTTATGTAATTCTTACTACCTACTCAGTCTCACTAAGATATTAGTTTAATTTTAATACATTTTATTGTAGTATATATAGCAGTGAATTTATGCCAAATCCCTGGTTTGTTATATAAATACAGAAACACGGTTATTTAAATCGTACAAAACAAAAACCAAGATCAAATATATACCTACTAAAATAGAACGAAGAATTACTAATAAAAAATTAAAGAAAACCGAAATTTACTAGCAGATTTTTTTTATCATTTGAGAATGTCTGTAACATTTTTTATTTTATTAGTGGCATTTTTAATAGTATTTTACTACCGATTTATTTTTTAATACTAAGAACAATGTTTGAAAAGAAAAAATTGTAAAATAGTAATTTTTAAGCGACAACTTAAAAACTAAAATAAAATTATCCCGCTTATGATTTGACAGAATATACGGACATATATATTGTGTTAAACAGTAACTAAATATTAAATAATTATCGAAATTAAATACTAGGTTTTCTCGATTATTTGTTCACTGACTTGTTGTAATGGACACGCTTAACGTACATAGTACATCAGAACAAACACGGTACGTAATATCATTTTGATCATAAATTCATAAATTATATACTTTAATACACTTTAATTCATTATTTTATAAATTATACACAAGTAATTAATATCAAACTATTTTCTATAGATTCATACAACACTTTTCTCGGTAGGTATTACATTTTATTTTTAAGGTACCTACTGATGTGATTTAAATCGATATACATCGAATATTACAAGTGGAGAAACCAACTGTGTTGAACACAGAAACACATTTTACCATGAACATTAATTTATTTTCGAATCAAATAATTTATGGAAACGAATGTACGGGGTTTTCCGAATTCCAATAAAAGTACCACCTGGGGACTATTTTGTATGCCGTAAGAACGATTTCCGTTCATTGTCCAGGTCATATAATATTATAATGCTATTATATAATATAAATATTTTCACAGAAAATATGAGTTAATACACAATAATACAAGTGTAGTTTTGTAATTTTACGGGAAAATAATTTTTTTAAATCTTCTTGGTGGATATTGTATTTACGTCCATCCAAATTTGAAGACTCTTTATGCTCCAAATTCGAATAATTAAATTTAATAAAATTGTTTATCATTATTAAGAAACGTTTTTGAGAAAAACGGGGAGTCAGGTTGGATGAAACGGCCAACATTTAGTTATTGCAACACCCACGTATTGCAAAAATGTGTGATGAAGCATTTTTTTTTTTTTCTGACGAGTCGATGTTCGATGCTTTTGCGACCATCAAAATGAAAACAAAAATAAGAAGTCTTTGTGCGTGGCAGTGTACTTGCGAGGGGGAAACGAGAATACCCGAAGACGAGAAAAAAAATTCGGATTATGATCATATTTGTTTTTTTTACGATTTTTTTCTCAATGTCGAACAGTAGGTATTGGTTTAAAAACCGCAACCGATAAGACGAGGAGGATTACACAGCGGTCCCGTGCGCTGTCCAGGTGTAAAGATGTTAAATAAAGATGTGTGTGCCCGTGCGCGCGTGCGTGTGCAGCAGTGTGGGTTAGGTATATGTAGGTAGTATATAATGTGTATGTATGTAGTTGGTCCGCAGCGAAGGAGATTAGGATCTCAACAAGGGAACGTGCTTGGTATCTTTTTATTCTTTTTTATATTGTTATTATTATTACATGCTTGTCCATTATGATCGTGTTTTTTTTCGGTATTTTATTATTATCATTTTTTGCCAACCCTCACCCCTAATACCTAACGTATTCGTTCCGCACTTGACGTTTATCCGTCAAATGTCCGCCGGACGGACGGATGTCACGGAGACCGCAGCAAAACCTTGCTTTATCGCGTGAATTCGATGCGCTCGTTATGCGCACACGAAAATCTTTATTATAAAATGCATTAGTACTTGCGTCAATAATGTCAATAAAAATATTAAAATGTAAAGGGCAAGATGTTGTCGCGATTACCAATGCTGCATGTGTCATACCACATTGGTTTAAGCCATTTTTATAACGTGTCTTTTTAGGGATCACTTAAATAAAAAATATATTTTGTACCTTATAAGTTGACACTGTCTCAGTTCTGAATTTGCTCTCGACATAATTACTTATAAAACCGGTTTTGGTTTCGTTTCTGTAACAAAATCTGTTGGGAATTGTTTCTTTGGAATTCAATATACCTAATATTATACTTGCTGATTATGCATACACACAAATGATTTCGATTGTTTGTTTGTATTAAGAAAACTAAATTTATCCAGACATCCGGGAGGCAGAGGTGTGAAAAACAAACCCCTCCAGAAGTAATATTCTCAAATGAATCGGAAAGGTTTATTCGATTGTCAACTTTCGATCGAAATCAATGTTTTGATGGTTATTTTTCGATTTGTGTCATTCTCGAGAGCTAAGCGAATATTCATCATCGAATATGTGATCTTCAATCAAGTTATCGATTGTCGAATTGGTATAATTTATTATAGCTTATTATTCCATGAGAAAATTAGGTGTACGGATGAATGCTGATAACAAAAAATTGTTTCCAATTTCTAAATAACTATGAAAGTGTGAAACACTGAAAGCTTATACATCAATAACTCCAACAATCTCTGGAATTGAATACTTGTCATAATATCTGTAGAGAAACATTTAAACTAGCTGAAGTACAAGAACAAACTAACGCTGATAAAAAAGTAGTGAATACAACAAAATAAGTTTAAAATTTAAATAATATATTGACCTGAAATACAAATGCACAAATGCACAAATGCTTAACTATGTGAAAAGAAATGAATGAATAATTTTAAGTATAAATAATTTAAAATTAGGTACCTATGTATATGGCTTATTTAAATTTTAAACCATTTTCATAAATTAAATCTTAAAATCAATAGAACTATACCCTTCAAATGTATTGGTAAGTCATAAATTCAAAATAGAAAATATTATGACTCAAATTTATGAATCGGATATTCTATAATGATTTTAGTTAGGTAAAGATTATCATTTAAGAAATATCTAATTGTAGGTACCTATTACAGAGCAATACGGCAGACCATTTTACTTTAATACATACGTAGGTAATTGAGTTTTCCACAAAAACTATCCAGAAATATTTATTATCTGAATTTCCTAGTACCTATTATAAAAATATAAATAAATAGCCACGGGTAGTAGTATCTATTTGGTCAGCCTTTCTTTGCACACTTATTGCGTTTGATATTTTTACAACTGGCATAACTGTGTCAGTCATTTCATCAACGACATCTTTGGTTAATCATTACATCCCCATAAACAATAAATCGGTTAAAAGTTAAAACTGAAATAGTAAAAAAAAATTTTCAATTAACAATAAACACTTATTAATGTAACTACAATCACTAGTAAATATTATTTAAAGATAAAATCTCAAATAGATTTTTTTGCAACATATAATATATCTTCAAGGCTCGACTAACTTCTCAACAAATATATTATATTGCATTATATTAAATAATTTTAATGAATTTGATAATCTTAAATCTAAATGTTCGTAAAAAAAAAATGTTATCGTGAGCTATTTGAAGTAATAAATACCAGTCGAAAGCTGTTGGAGGATATGGATTTTTGAATCGATTGAAAATAAATGTGTTTTCGATCATATTTTAATGGATTCAACCATATTTTGATCGAAAATACTTTTCGACTGATTTGAGAATAGACCCCTGGGTCTCATGTTTAAACCAGTAAAAAAAAAGCCGTTGATCTATAAATAATCTTTTGTTCATTTTGTGAATGTTATTTGAATTTGAGGGTGATTATTGAGAAAAAAAATCGTTTAATCATAAGCCAAAGGTATATAACGTGTGTTCATAAATTTAGGGAATACTGAATTTCTCGATATATATTCTCTTACATTAAAACAAATCGAAGTTGAAATTGTTTTTACAAAGTAGTGGTATATAAAATATACTTTTGTCGGAACATTATATTCGAAATACAAATGTGTACTTATATTTACTACCTTGTAAAAAAATTACTATTTTTTCAATGTTATTCTCAACCGATAAATTTAGTGTTCCCTAAATTGGTGAGCAACAGTATACACTGGTTTTTTTTTAAGTGACGTATTTATAATTTTGAGGTCTATATGACCTTTGTGTGATTTTTAACTTACACATTTTACCAGAAAACAAGTGCATGCCTACATTTAGTATGTATTGTATAATATAATTGTATTACAATTGTACCTATAATTTATCAAGCTATCAAATCACAATTTACAATGAATACAGGCCATAAGGTATGGTTTTAACTTACGTACTACTTATTGTATATAAAATATAATAATCACGTTCGTGAGTATACCTATATCATTGATTAAATTATAAATTATATTTAATCAATGAATGCCTATACTATTAATATCTCTATGGAGGTGACCACCATTTTTTAACTTTTTTCGAACAATAGTGCACATCTAAAATACACTTATTATTTTTTCGTTCGATTTTTAGTTTATTACATTGGTATAGTTACTCATGAATCATGCGATTATACAATCGATTCTCCACAGTTCAAATTTTAACGGGAACAATAAAAAATTCCAACCGTTGAGATTTGATTTACCGAATTGTATTGAGTGTTATGATTATTTCTCGGGAAACTTCGAATGTTATTGAGAACTCTTTATAATCTCAGAGTGTATAGTATTTAAGTATAATATTTAATATAGTATTTATGTATAGTTTTGAATGTAGAACCGACCGATTGTATATCATAGCGACCACCTACATGCAAATGTTCATGTGATTCTCAGGTATCAGAAGTTCTTATTCATGCCACCACTGTATGTTATAGCATGATCTAACTTCTAAGTATTTTAGACGTTCTTAGGTAATAATCCCGGTACCACCCGCGCGCACGCAGTAGAGAAAACCTTAACAACATTGTTATTGCCCGATACAGTGTTTAGATTTTTTTTTGTAGTTTGTTGAATGTCGGATGAGTTTTCTCAAAAGGCGGTGTTTAGACAAACGATCAAAGAAAGTAGTGTTTTTTTTTTATATATAGACTAGAGCCATCTCTGTAGGCATTATAAAGGATACATTATAAGTATAATAATATAAGAATTATTTTTTTGTCATGACGTATAGAGTATAGATAAATATATAAACGACATCATTAATAGGTTTAATCGATTCATACATATTATCATCACACTTTAATCATTTGTAAATTATTCTTTAATATACACGACTTTTTGAAAGAAACATAATTTTGTAATCTTTTTGGATTTTCAATATATTTGGGCCTAAAGGCTAAAATCATTCCATCTATCTATATTTTCACACGGTAAAGATAATTCGTGGGATAAAAATCTGCTTTTGAAATAAAGTGATTATCATATACACTCAACAATAATACACAACAGACCAGTATATTTTCTTTAATGTGAATATTGGAAATGATAAACTTTTCTTTTAAACATATTTCAAGCGTAACGTTTGATTTGTATTTATAAATAACTATGAACAATAATTTTAAATGTAATACCTACTTCATACTCAATGACATAACGATTCAAGTGAAATTATTAGTTGTCCATAATAAACTTGGTATATTAAATTATTATCTGAATTACGATTTACGATTAATATTGAGACTATTCTGTACCCATGTCAGCTATGTGTTTTGACCAGACCTACGTTCCACATGACGTTCTAAACTTCTAACTACAACATAATCATATAAAAAACCAACCACACTGTATATATTATTCAATAGCATTGATAAAATATAAAATATTTATATACAGTGCACATATATAATATATACCTATGTTTATAAATATTTAATCAATGCCCTGGGCTGTATTAAGAATTTTACCTCCCTGGAGCAACAAAATTGTCGCTTGGGACAACACGAGACCTCCTGCCCCCCTAAATTCGGCTCTGTCATTGCCAATCTGCAGTATATAAAAAGACACACATATTTACCTACTATATAAATTTAGCATCCTTAACTCACTTATGTGTTATGCATAATTTTGTCTATTGTGGAATAAATTATGCGCTAACGCATTTAGCTAAAATTCAAACATTTGAATATAAAATTATTATACGAAATCATGAACCACGGTGTCAACAAAATATTAATTATTTATCCAAGGATTTTAGTTAATTTACCATTTGAAATTAGACATTAAAAATTGATATTTTTTATTTTGAAGATCATAATTTATAAGAGTGATTATTTACTATATTTACTTATTATTTTTAGGGGCGTATTTACATGTTTACCGATTAAAGGTATGTGAAAAATCTTCGTTCTAGTTGACTAAAATATAACTAATACAATATTTACAAAATTGGATTTCAAAGTTGACAATCCCCTGATTTACGATATCACTTCATTTTTAATACATTCCTTAGCCATCTTTCTGTGAAATGACTAAAACGGATGTCAACAAAATATTAGTAGGACCACCGACCGCCAAATGTTTATAATATCATTATTCATTACTATGTAGTAATTACTAATAGCTTCACACAACTATGAATATATATTCTATTACGTTATGGCATGGACACGTTCATCACATATTAAACACTCATAATCATAATAATTTTAAAAAAAATTCTTTTAAAATTAGCCACTCATCAAAGTTTGTATCATTGGGAAATACATTTATTTTGTTTATTAAATCGTTATTTTTTGAGTTTTATGGACAGCAAACTAATATTCCTAAAAATAACTTGTTTAACGTATATTTTATTAGAATTTATTTTTAAATTAATTTTTTCTTACATAAAAAAATATTTTATGGTTTCTTTATCTCTCGCTCTTTCTCTCTCTCTCTCCCTACAAGTTCTCCTAACTGAATTTATTCATACACATTTTCTTAGATTTTTTTTGTTTAGCATTACATATTTTCAGGAGGCAGTTTGTACGTCCCTATATACATCTTGGAATCTAACACTTACAATCTTGCAAATACACCATTGTTCTATATGTTATACCTTACTGTTATTATGATATTAAAACATCGTTACTCATCATAATATGTAGTATACTTAATGTATAATTCAATAATATACTAAATTGGAATAGTAAATTGTTACTTTTACCGTACAATAATATATTATATTTTAGAAGCCGGTATATTTTGTAGCCTCAGCTCTGGAGCATTTATGTACTTGAGTATCAGTATTTTGTTTTCTGTATTAAATGAATAACATTAAAATATAGAATAAATTATAGGAACAATTTAACTTGGTGAGTTCCCATCACTTATACCAGTTACAGCGTTCTCTGAGTTCTTACTTCTTGGGTTATAATTTAACCATTTTATAATATATTTCAAATTTTATCCATAATCCATATATTATATATATATATATATATATATATATCTGAACAAATAAATAGTTTAAGCCATTTATGTTTTTAAGCATAATAGCCATAGTATAATATTGTTAATTTGATATTTTTATCTTTTTCCGGAGACTTATATAATAACCATATAATTTTAATTCTAAGAAAATTTAATGAGTTAAGAGGCCGAGTTGATTTTGATTTTTTAAATTATATTTGTTCGTTTTTAGTTTAAGTTTTTTTTCTTATTATATAATGGAAATTCCCGACTAATGAGCGATGATAATATATTTTACGAATTTTTTTTAAAAATTTCTATAGGCAATTTTATTATTTGTGCACAATCGGAAAACAGTTAAATAATCATTTTCAGATAAATCAACAACTATTCTTTTTTTACACTATTCTGTAAATATTGTCACATACCTATTTTAAATTGTTTAAGGACCTGATCAATAATGCAGCGCCGTCTGCATGCATTCAACTATGCAGTACTAAGAACAAATTGCCCCTATTTAGTTCTACGTAGGAGTTGGTGCTTTTGCATCCAATAACTGCGAATTTGTTTAATTTTCTTGAGGTCTGAGGACCAGGGCCATATTTATGCAAGGATAAATGGGACATTTGCACTGGACTAACCAACAACAGGCAAACATAATTTGTAGTAAACCTTTTTATCATTATTTCTCTCAAAATTATGACTGATTCATAAAGATAGGATAAAAAGTTATAACAAACATTAAAGTCATATTATATATTGTTTTTAACATTACAGTTTTGTGATTTAACTGATCATAACTTCATAAGCCACAAATAATTTAAACGATACAACATTATTTTAAAAACGTATTATGCTTATATTATTTTCTATCATTGAAAGAAGTATAGATTGTGGACCCAAAATTGTGAATTCACGTTTTGAGAAAATACATTTTTTCAAAATGCTCTAACTCAAAAACGAAAAATCGCAAACTCTTGAAATTTTCACCAAAGATTTATGTTAGAATTTTCTATTCGTGGTTAAATTTTTAAAGTATTTTGACATATTTTGACATATTTATAGACAATTTAAATTTTCGATTTTTGTAATTTTTTTTTTTTGAAATATCTATAAAATTTATTTGGCTGTCCAAAACCTCTTGAAAATTTTATACAATGTTTATTATAAGTTATACTTATTGTAACTAGAAAATATTGGAGATCGTTTTATTGAAATTTTTTTTATAAGCCCATAAATTTCAAATTTTGTATAAAATATGTTAAAATCGCGACGATTTGCAAGTTATTTTGTAGTTGAAAATTCATAAAATTTTTTCTGTTTATACTTAAGGTTCAAAATTTTAACACTTGGTTGTCCATAAGTTAATCTTTAAAATATATAAAAAATTTCCACAGGAAAAAAATTTGTGATTGAAATTGAAATTTTTACGAAATTGCATACTATTGCATTATATTTCAATTTAAATATAAAATACTATATTATTATATACCCATTTTTGACCAACATATCATTTCCGTTCAGAATCACTGTTCGTATACAATGATACCTATCATTGCATTCAACTTTAACAAATCCATTGTTATGACCTATCCTATGAACGAGGTCCACTCCACCCCCAACTGTACAGCAGAGCGAGGCCCATCCGGTTTTTTTTTTAACATAATTATCAAATATGTCCAGTATTAAATTTGTCCTCGTAAAACGATCGTCAAGATTTTTCGGTTACAATATATATTTCGGCTCATATAGAATCCTATTTACAGCCGAAGAAATTAATTGTGTATGAGTTATTAGTTTATTACCGAATGTTTTGTGGAATACGTTTTTATATATTTAATAATATTATAACTATCGCTTTACGAAACGTCGAAGTACTAAGCACCCCATTGAAGTTTAATTCCCCGGCTTCACGGAGTTCATACTCAGTATTGATTGCTATGTACATTGTGGATAGCTTTTTTAGCTTTTTGGAGAAGTCTGCTCAGGAGGGGGGGGCATGACATGCAGCGTAGACAACCCCATCAGGGAGGTTGGAGCTAAGGAGTTATATGGTGTACACCGGGGGGCCCGGTCGATGGCTAATGTTTTCCGTAAGCCGGTAAAGACGATCATGAAGTTGGACTTCTCATGTTAACCGATTTTTTTCACCTGAAGTTGGTCCTCCACATTTAAAAATAATTCCCACAGTCAAAATATTAATTTGCAAATTATAAAACCAGATTTTCAAATTATTGCAAATTATTTGCAAAATAATGGCACAGGTTTGAAAAAAATCGGTTAACATGAGGGGAGGGGCAACTTCATGAACGTCCGATGAAGTCGTCGACGTACACACTGGTGTCCGGTGTTCCTCCAAAAGTGGTAGTCCCGCGAAATTACACGACGATCATCGCTTAGTGTGACGCCATCTGTGCGACGGGTACCAAAGCATTATAATTTCTCACGTCATTGGTCACTCTGTTTAGCCCGTCTCGCCACCGCTGTGCGCCGCATAGTATCCGTTGTATCACGTTGGTAAATGGTACGACTGTACGAGCGTATTCAAAAATCAAAATGATCGTGCAAAAATTACGATTTGTAACGAGCAAATAACAACAAACAACACAAACACTGAAATGCACAATAACATTACAACAATAACAAAAATATCACTTCAACGTAGCAAACGCCGAAAACGTGAAACCTACGGTTTGCGACATTCGTAAAATCGTATTTCATTACTGCACTCCGTCGATATCGTATATTATAACATTTAATTCGTCGTCATCTCTCGTGCACTTCATATTATACATACTTATTTGTATTTTCCATAAATCGATTCCCGTACGCAACCGATCGAAACATGTCGGCAGATCAACTATCAACGGTCGAGGGTAACAATCCGCATATATTCATTTGTTTCTTGTTCCGACTTTAGAACAGTTATTTAATATTAATATTTTATACTGTTTGCATTATCATCTCCCTCTTACCTTTTAAATTAATTTCGAATACTGTTCGTGGAGTACTGAAAAAATGTTTTGTCCGTTTATATTATGTGTATAGCATGACTAACATGTAAATTAAATTGTTGACTAATTTCGTTAGTAGATTGAGTCTTCAATATTTTACTAGTGTATATTCAATTACAATACATTCAATTTTGCTTACCAGACCATTTCGTTCATGAAGATTAAATTATTTTTCGAACTAAAATTGTACATTACTGTCAATAATGAATTCTTATGGGTTCGTCGTTTTAGATTTTTATCAAAGCCCGATAACTAAATATTGTTTTATTGTTGAATTTAACAAATATTTATTTTTATTTATTTGGTTGTATCAGTTGAATGATCAAAGTTTAAATTCCTTAATGGCAAAACAAAATTGTTACACTCTTCCCTTTTTTTTTTTTAGCAAAAGTTTTATTGTACTATGAAAAAGTATTGTATCTGTAGTTGATCCTTCTATCCCTCTGATACCTATCACTGATGTAATTTTTTGTGTGATATATTTTGCAATGAATAGAATATGTAATAGCAATTCATTAAGAGTGTTTTACAGTTTACACTACTACAGTTGTTTATGAAGTATTGATATTAATATTTAAGGATTTTTATCTGCTTTCCTTTTATGTTACAAATATTTGTAACAACATGTCAAGGCATGTATTGTCTTACATTGGAGTATGTCATTTGATATATATCTAGATGACCTATTTTTGTTATTTTATTATGAAGGAGCCCAGAAAAATATTCACTTACTCAATGCCTTTTTATAACTTATAATTTTATCCCATACAGAAAGTACTCCACTAGTACACTGTTATAATTTTAGTCATTTTACTTTAACTTCTATTTACTGATTGCCAATGATATATATATATATATATATTGATTTAAAATCCTGACTTAAGGAGTATAACTATTGGTAAAAACTAAATAATATATTACAAAGAATTTCTTATAGTTTCATTTTAATAAATGAAAATTAGTTTTAATGGATCATTTACAAGTATATTATTGATTGATATTAGTAATTTTTTTTTGCATTAGCCCTTATGGTTCTGTCTATGACAACTTGACCATTAAATAGGAAATGCATGAATATACATAGAATTAAATTTGTGCTCGTCAATCAATTAAATTATATATAAATTAGCAAATTTGTCCTTTACATAGGTATAACAATAGTAGTTTAGATTTAGTAATTTATTGTCTGCCAATAGGTATCACTTTAAAGAAAATTAATAAAACCAAACTAATAGAGTACTGTAAACCAGAAGTCAGCAAAAACTGGACTACCAATAAAATATTTAGATTTTAGTCTGCTATATAGTAACCAATTATTTAGTAATTTTTTTTTAATTACGTCTCAGTAGGATAAGAAAAATATATTTAACTGTCAGATTCAATTAATAAATTATACTACATTTATTTTAGGAATAATATTTGAATTGAATACAATGAGATGGCAATTATGATTGACCTTAGAAATCTATCTAATTTACTTTAAAGTTTATAAGAATTTTTAAGATATTATAAATTAAGTTTTTAGTATAACAATAAATGTACTGGATTTTATCTACCAATTTTTTCCTAAAGATATTTTTTTCAAATTATTTTAATATCTGACTCCTTACTCCTCAGGAACTAATTGCTAATCTCAGGTTTACTAGACTATAGCTTTTAGCTTATTAGTTTTATTAGTCAGAGACTTATATTAAATATTTATTTAATGCTATGAGCCTATGATTAACAATACATTTTTAAGCCTGATTTATTAATATTTTATTTACAGTTTTCTTATATTAACTAAAACTTTTTATTTTTCAGTCGATAGCGATTTGATTGCATTAGCAATGCATAAACTGTCCATAGACAACACAAATGTGACAGACATTTTGATCGACTGCAACATTTATTTATGTAAACTGAATCGTTCGGAACTGTTAAAAACCGCTACCCTCATAGATTTAGATTTAATTTTTGATTGCTTAAATACAACAGATCAGTAAGTAAAATTTATTTAACATTTTAGTTGTTGTTATAATTTATAATTTGGTTGTATTTTATTACAGAAAACAGATTGATATCACTTGTTTACTGCTACAGAAACTTTTACCAATTATAGCATCAAAACATGCTTTTTACAAATATTCAGTCAGCATTGAACGTTCATTAAATCATCCTAGTGATACTGTAAAATCTACTATTTTATCAGAAGTAAATATAATTATTAATTATTAATAAATAAATGGATTTTATAATGTACATATTAAATATTATATATATATATATATATATATATATATATATATCTGTACATTATAAAACCATTGATAATAATATTCATAAATGTAATATTATCTTGTATTAATTTATTTAGTTGGAAAAAATATTAACTATGAATAATGATGTGGATTTACAAGTTAATTTGCCTTGCACTATAGTTGATTGTTTGACAAGTACTAATATAACTGTTTCATTCAATGCAGTTAAATGTCTTAAACAATTTCCGAGCATTGAAACTCTTTCGTCAATTCCAATATTATCAAAATTACAAGGTTTATTTGATAATATGGATTCAAAAATACGAACTCGAGTCTATGATGTAAGTTATTTATTGTGTAAATAAAAAAAAACTTTGAATATGCTGATTATTTTCAATGATTTTCAATATTGTTATTTGGAATTATTATGGAATATTAATAATTTTACAGGTATTAATTCATTGGGCTTACAAGTCAGTCGATGCTTTAGCATTGATTAGTTCCAAAGGTCTTTTTTTAAATTTGGTTAAAGATATCACTTATCCAGATGTAATGGTACAAATGGTAATATTACAAATGCTAATTCCTTTGAGTATCATAGAGCATGGTTTTGATTATTTGAACTCTATTGGAATAATAAGTGGTATATATCGTTTACTAAGCTCTCGCCCAAATGAATTAAATGATCCTTCAGCTGTTGTACTTAATCCTAGTATGTATCAAAATATAATTATGTTTGATTATTAATATTAAATTTACTTAATATTTAATTTGTAACATTTATAGTTGTGTTGGAATTTTTCATTAAAGTAACTCAAATCAGACCACAGCTCATTTATACAAATTATCCAAAAGTGTTTGTTGTACTTTATGAGGTTTTGAAAGAAGAAGATAGTTCATTAATAGGTGTCTCTTTAAACGGAATCTCTTATTTAGCATCTTCGTGGGATTGTAAAATTGCATTGGATACCCCTACAGTTAGTATGACTTGTGGTTATGAAGGTAAATATATTTAAGTAAATATTTATAATTCTTTATTATTTTATTATTCTTTACTATTCAAATTTTTTTTTTAGACTTGCAATTTAAATATTTTAAGTTGTTATCTAATATATTTATTTTTATATAAAAAGGCGATGAAGAATTAGACTTTTGGAGTATATTAATTATTGAGTTGAGCCGTATTGCTTGTGGTATCAAAACTGAGTTAAAAGCAGGAGCTATTCAAGCAATCACAAAGATAATTCAAATAGAAGTAATTATTGTTTTTTTCTTTGATTTTATTATTTATTTATTGATTTTATTTTATTAGAATGGCGAACTTTCTACGAGAAGTGATATGATTATGCGTACCCAAAAGTGGTACAAACAGATGAAGGATAATCCAATAAAAAATATTGTTCATGCTTCATGTGCATTGCCATTTTTGGATGTCCAACAGGCTGGATTTGATATGTTTTTGGCTCTAGCTGAACAACCATGGGGCCAAGAAGAAATTAAAAAATGCCCAGGTAAGTTAATTTAATTATCTATTATACCTTCTTATACATTGTGTATATTATTGATTTCAGCATTATTTGATCTTGTGTTGGAAAACTGTCCAAAATATTCACTTGTGAATAGTAATTTGAAAAAGCAAATTATTAAAACTATCTTGGAGTCAGATACATCTAATGACATTTTAGGGGAAGATATTATGTTGTTGATTAAAAATGATAGTTTCATAAAATCTGCTGCATCTTCATCTAAACCAGATGTTTTAGTAGAAGATATGGTAATTTAATAATAAGTTATTATTTATTACAAATAACAATGTATTTTGGTATGTTTAGTTTACAATTTAAGTGATTACTAAAATCTAAAAATATGATTTTTAAGTTCAAATTATTTATTAATTTCATGCATTATAATTTAATTCATAAATTATATGAATTATAATTTCAAAAAAAAATTATAATTTAATTTTTTCAATTAATTTAGTGTAATGTAATGTACTTAAGTACATTATCATTACTGATTGATATGTAGTTAGGTTTTCAACATACAATTATATCATTTTATAAAAAAGAAAAAAGACTGAATACACAATTGTTTCACCAATGAGGGTCAATACATATTGTATGAGTATTATTTATAAAGTGTTTTATTTTTTTAAGTGTATTAATATTTTATATTAAATATATGTTTAAGGGTATTGTAACAATTAAAGTTAAATAAACATTTCTAAAAGTAGATTAATCAAGGGTTTTTTTTATAATTCTTTGAGTTTTATTTTGATTCTTCTTCATATTTTAGTATTCATTTTACTAAAAAATTAAGTTAATTTTCATATTATGTTATAAAATGAGTGTTTCTTAATTTTTCTATGCAAGTCCTAAAAATAAATATAAAGACCTAAAAGATTTATGTATTTAATGCATAAACATCAGTATCTACTTGGTATAAATCAAGTTACACCATATAAAACTATAACTAATTTGTAAAACACTTTAATGGGTACATTTATTCAACACTTAATGAAAGTAAATATATACACAATATTATAACCAAATTGTTCGGTTTTGGGTCTACTATATGTAGGGGCGTAGGACCTGTGGGTTCTTTGCACCTGGAGTTGCGGCACTGCAATTTGTTATTTGAATGAGTAATAATTTGAGTACTCATATCATTATAGATTTATACAAATTATAATCTAAAATGTTTGTATTATAAACTTAGGAGGGTATAATTAGTTTTAGACTAAAATTAAATGTACCTTTTTTTCATGTTTGTCTGGTTAGTTATTAAAGTTTTAAAGTACTTCATCAAATTTGAGTAATCTTACCTTAATGGAAAAAATGAAACTTACACTCCTATTTTAAATCATAGTCAGTTTATTTAAGTATGTTTTACGTTTAAGTTGTTAAAATACTTATATTATTGGATTATTTGAAGGTAAGGATTAATTTTTTAACATATAAACAATATATATAACTGAAATATAATAATTATTTATATTTATAATATATTCTATTTAGTATACTAAGAAAACTAGGAAAACTGAAAAAAATCAAATAAACTTCATTAAAAATATTTGATTTTATTTTACGTATATTTTTATTAGCTACACAAGGTACTCACATATAACACAATGGAAGTATAACAATATTTAACTATTTAGGAAACAGCAGAACATTATAATTATTAACATACTGTCAAATAATAATTAACTAATGACAAAATAATATAATATCAACAATCAAAAATATAATAGATGTATTATTGATAATTTAATTGGTAATTACATAATAGTTATACTTTGAGAGGTGTTACACCATTAAGGTACGCAAAATAATTAGGTAGTTATTTAAAACAAAAATCATAAAATATAACAAAACATTTAAACATATAATATTATATGTTAAATTATTATAAAAATAACTAACATATATTATAAATTAATTTATAAATACACTATCCTCTTGCCACGCTTTAAGTGTATAATATGTATCTACTAAAGAACCGTCATAGGCAAGTCAGTGATCTGCGTAGATACGCGACAAAAAAACGTGTTCGGGTCACGTTGGCGGACAACGAGCGATAGGTAAAGGTACACAATATTATGTTCATAAAATAATAATAATAATGATAATAATAATAATAATAATAATAATAATAATAATAATAATAGGTAGATGTTAATTATTGAAGGTGTATAAGACCGGTGATCAGTGGTTGTTTCGTTTGGTGGGCGACACGAGTTTCAGCAATGAAACGATTGGTGCTTCGAAAGCGATTGATAGAATGAACGCGAAAATGTAAGACACCGTGATTTGTCCCAAAAACAAAATAGCCTGAAAATCACAAGAGTTAAAACCAGGAACCCAAAAATTTTATCGGTTAGTCTTTTAATAATGGGTACTATAACGGAAATAATTTATAAGTATTAAAAAAAGTATGCGTAAAATAGCAAACAAAATCAATAACATTTATCAAAGTCGGGGCGATTTACGGTAGATATTCGGTAAGTACTGCCATATAAATTCGGACACTTTTTGGTTCTTATTGATAAAACATTAAAAAAACTTCTTTCTATTTGTTGATGTTTTTCAAAAATGGAATGTGTATGATAATCAATGATCATCTGTATTAGAACTAATAAATTAATAAAAAAATATTTGATCAGTATTTAAAAAATTGTATTTTATTAAGACCGAAAAAAATGTTTGTGACAAAATGTATCGTAAAGTTTCAGGCAGCGTGCTTGCGTTCTTACTTTATAAGTTATCATTGTTCAGATAATATTTTTATTTGTAACGCTTTAAATTATACGTTATGATTGTTTAGTGGTTTTTTGTTATTATTGTTTTAAATTCGTATGTTGTTTTGTAAAATTCTATAAACGTTCGCGAGAAAATATGACACATATGACAAGATTTTTATCCGACGACATTTTTTATTCTCCTGACGGAAAGTAATTCAAAAAACAAATTATTTTAAAACAATTTTATAATAAAGGAAAATTATTATTTATTATAATTTATAATTGTTTTTTCTATGCCAAATACTGTGTTAAATTTTGATTTTAGGTAATTTTTTGTAAGAAACATTTTTTTTAAAAACTTTTTATGGTGTCTGAACCTATCTACCAGTAACTTTTCTAAATTCGTCCTATCAACAAAAATAACCTGTAAAATGAATGTGTGTCCCGGAGTCCGATTTTTATGACAAATGAAACTTCAGACATGTCACAGATTTAATATATGTATTATGTATATGAAAAAAAAGTGTTCGAAATCGGATTTGTTTTCCTATTTTTGAACCAAGAGTATATTGGTAGGTAGGTACTTACCTAGTATTATTGCCTATACTTATTAAAAAAAAAAAAATAATAATTATAATTTTTATGACCGAAAAAGCATCTGAATTTAGGTTTTGTGGCCTAACCTTTAATAATGTACCTACATAAATGTAAATAATGTCGAAATTTTCCAATATTATAGGTACATAGGGTATACGTATATATATATATATATATATTAAATGGTCAGTTAATACATACCACAGTCTCCACGGTCAGATGAAGTGGAGTATCGCGTTTCATCACCACGTACCTGATGACGATTGGATGGACAAGGTAAGCACAATAGGTAGTCCGACTGAACGGTATTAGGAATTTGCACGATAGCAGTTTGTTCATGTAACCTGCACGAACAAGATTTCGTTGGGATTACAATGCATTTATAAATATTAATTGTACAATGATAAAAATCCCCAATGCAAATGTAATGTAGACGTAGTATCCATATAGGTTCAATTTTTATGGATCCTAAATTATTAACCCAGCTCGATTTATAGAGTTACGGTAAGTTTATGATGTATACCAGGTTCCGGAGGCCACAGTTCAATGTACTTGTCGAATATTTCAAAGGAATTTATACAAACTCATGACAACAAATCTTGAAAAACATTGTTTTTGTTCTGAATTTGATTAAAATGTAACACGATACACACATACATGATAGTATACTTATGAGTTATGATACATAATATATCAGAGGGTATATTTTAAGAAATTTTTACTAGTTGCCACTACTATCACTGTAAGCTATCACTAGGCTAAAAATCTACCTCAGGTATCTTTTATATTTTCAACTTTTAAAACGTGATCATACGCCTTTGCCATACCTAGGTACTTAACTTGAAGTCCTCTGGATCGTTTTTAATGTTCAATAATAATTTAAAATGATGGTTTATTCTACTAAGCTGAGGTAGGTTAATGATGAATTTTCAAACCCGAGATTAAAATGTCACTTTTTAATTACCTGTATTAAGAAAAATTACAAGTTTATATTAAAATTACAATTTGCTGTGTTATTTGAAAATATAAATTGCTCTCATTCATTCAAAAATCAACTGATTTCAAAATTTTTTGTTTTTCAGAGTAACTTATAGGTAATTCTACAAAGGGGCTATTTTCAAAAATTTATTTTGGTGGTCTTGAATTTTGGATTTTTTTTAACCGTGATAAAAGATGGGTTATAAGTCACATTTATGTTAAAAAAAATAGAACTTCAATATCTGCATTATATTAAGAGTAATAACTACTGACTTTCCAATTCATTTACATACTGTATACATCTATTTATGATTATAACGTAATAAACCAACTGGCATGGCGTATTTTCCCAGTATTATTTTCCAAATGATCAATTGTATTTGCGGTACAACGAGAGTTAAAAAGCTTACCTCCGTGTCCGGTGGCACAGGCGATCACCGTCCACGACAAACACAAAGCCCACAGGGTGTGGCTCAACGAAGAATACGCAGCGGCCAAAACTGGATGTAGTTCCACTTGGTGAAGACCGAATATCAGACTGGTAAAAATAGCCAAAGATATGGTCCATCCTGCAATGACGGTCAGCTGAAAGAAAAAAGAAGAACAAAAATGAAACGGTCAGACCGAAAAAAGAAAAGCGCTAACGGTTCGGGTCTAAATTACCGTGTTCATCTTGATTTTGCATTCGGTTTTAAATAGCAACCAGCCGATGGACATGCCTACAAAGTACGGACCGAGTCTTGTCCACGGTTTGTCGTAAATCTTGTCGAACAGCGCCAACGGGTCGTCGATACTAGCAATTAAATCGAAAACATTATTTTCATTGAAATGTAATAATTAATGGAATTAATTCATCGCACACTCACTTTGGCATATGTTTGTTGGTGTATGCTATGTACCCGGTAGTAAACCACGAGGCGACTGTACAGAAAACTAAGGCGGAAGCTGCTAATTTAAAGTACCTAAAACAACCATTCGTTTGCATGAATAACGTTTGTTGGACTATTTCATTTGCCGTTGGATTTCTTACCGGACGGATAATATGAGAAGGATGACTCCTAGTATGTAGAATTGAGTGTCGTCTGCCAAGTACCAACTCCAGAGCATGCACTGTATTAATATATTATAATGATTGCGATACGTCAAGATTAATGTGGCTTTCGGGTATAAAAATGTAAACACATATATTCTACGGATTACTCACCATGTCTTGAACGGGAAACAGGGTATTTATATATATTAGATTTCTCCACCAATATTTCGGACAGTTTATGTGATCGTCAGTCGGTGGATCGAATACCGAGTTGTAATGGAACCATGTCATCGTCAATTGTACGACGCCCAAAGCGAAGAAATACGGTGCGGTGAGTCTGCGGAAACATTCAAGCATTTGAGTATTTCGGTCGAATGAAATTGGATTAGATTATATAATATTATTATTGTATGCATTATGAACCTGCAAAACCGATAGATCAACAATCCTATGAACTCGATGAAATTGGATAAGAAACCGGTGGTTTTGGTCAACTTATTGACGTCGACTTTAGCCGTGGTGCGGAAGTAGAGGAACGAGACTAAAAGTCCGCTTGAAAAAAAAAAGAAAAACAATTCACCACTGGTGTCACAAAATATTTTTACAATAAATTGATTCAATTGGTGTGTACGTTGCAGTATTTATAGTATTATGTATTGTATATATGTTACCTGATGAAGAAGAAAGTGTCGACCGAAAAAGTCGCTTTGTTGATCAATTGAAACAATAGATGACGTTCTGCCGTCGTACGGAATTCCATGTTATCTGAAACCTATGTGATTAAAAGTATCATACTTTCGCAAATTGTAAAAATTAATAGTTACCGGAGTACTTAAAAGACACAATGCACACGTGACCCAAAACGATCCACACCATACTCAATGATCGGAGTCCGTGTACCGTGGATATCGTGTCCTCGCCGATTGTCTTGTCGCAAATCTGTTTCAGATTTCTTCGGACCGAAAACGCCAGCAACATATTGACGGCCGTACCTGAAAACGCGATTGAAAATCGTTACGATCCGGTATTATAAGACTTTTGATATACTTACAAGTCATCGGTTGGGGTTTAGAGAACGTCTCCGAGCTCTTTGAAGATTCTACGTGACAACAGAACACGTTAAAATATAAGTTAAATCGTGTTTAAATTTGAATCTTACCTGATTCTATGTCTATTTTGGAATGTTCCGAAAGTGGTTGTAACTTTGCACTACTAACGGCGTATCTGTAGTTGTCAAACATGTACCCATTCATTTTGTTATGCTTATTTTTTTCCAGATACATGTCCAAGGTCGTACCCAAAATCAGGAACACCGTGGTTGTAGCGGATATTATTCTATTGATAAAAATAAAACCGTTTTAGTGTACGTACTGGAGACCTATTGTGGTTGATGACTTTGTTTATTGTTGAAATATCAAAAGAAATTGATTATACTCACATGAGCAGCCAGAAAACTTTATCGTTAAACAAATCATAGGATTCGTGTGGCGATTTTACTTTGGCAACTTTGACGTCTCTTTCCGGAATGTCTTGATGAAGCGACTGGCTGATCATATCGTTCACGTCTTCTTTGGTACACGAGTAAGGCATACATAAACCCAAATGTTGATATCTCTCCTGAATATACGCGTTAATCACAAAGATAAATTGTATACATAGTGATTACTGATTATTAAAGTAGTGCTCCATAATTGCCGACAGACACTTTATTAAGGAGGGGGAGGGCAGGGTAACTTAAAAATCAAAAATCGTGATTTATTTGAAATTTATATTTTCAATTTAAAACTTTTTACGTCTTATGTGTAACAAGGTTATAACACATTCCAATACTTTTAAAAATGTATATATTATTAATATGAATCTTGAAAACATTTTAATTTAAAATATGAAAAAAATTGAAAATCCTGGAAGGGGAAATGTCACTTTTTATTCAACGTTGAGAGCACCCGTGGTAATGTGTAATGGGTATAATTAAGCACAATGTATATAAACTATTGTTCGTAATAATTAATAAGAAATTTCTTACCGATTTTAGATTAAAAATATCTATATTGTGAATTAATTAATATTGTTATAGCAATTAGCATACAATTATCTTTATGAGTGTATAGCTTTGCGTTAGGTAGGTACCTGTGGTATCAATGTTTTGGATTTTATTAATTTATTATAAATATGAAATTATGATTGATTTTTAAATTCTAAAGACACAAAAATAATTAGAGCAAATAATAAATGATTACATGAATAAATAGTTGAAATTTTAAAGAAAAGAATGATCTATGATCAACTTATTTAGTCACACTGTTAATGTAAATGTTTATTTCTATATAAGTTTTGGTACATAAAAGTTGCCTTAAATATTATGATATAACTGAGCTAAACAGTCGATTTTATATGAACAATTTGTATTAGAAAAAAAAAATGGACCATTGGTGAATTTCAGGACTTAGGATTCTTCAGTACATTCTACAGTTAATCAGAGAGTTGATGGAGCATAATATTATAAAGGTTCGTGTTTTAATTACAAATATGTAAAATATACTTATGTGACGTAACTACATAAGTATACTTTCTGTCTTTCTAGTTACTAACTATATTCATATTTACCGTATAATTTATTGGTGCTTGCAAGGCGATGTATGTTTTTATGACATTGAATCCAAGTTTAAAGGGCAATTCTTGGTCGTATTCTGATAGTTCGTTGCACAGGCTTTTCGATCCTAGCCAATATGTGTTTCCCCAGAAATAACCACTGCTGTAATGTCCACTAGCATCTGACACTATACATGAAAAAAGAATAATCTTTGTATAAGTCATAACTCATTAGATATACAAAACATTAATAGTTCTTAAACATTCTTAATGTAATCGTAAATAAACTATAGCGACAGAGTTTATAAGTTTGTTAAACATAGGTGAAAAGTTTTAAATTTTATGATAGTATTAATGTTTCAAGTAATTTCGAAATTGTATTTTTTCGATCCAGTACAAAATGTAAATATAAGAAAATATTAATAGTTATTGATTAAAAAGTATAAATATTGAGTTAATAATCAAATGCTCATTTTTTTTTTTTTTTTGTTAGGGAGATTTGGGCATTATGGCCATTAAATTCAGCGATTATTTTTATGAAGACTCAATTGTGTGTTATGGTTTGGGAGGGAGTGGTAGTGGCATCTTCTCACTGGACGGCTGTCTGAATGTTTAACACTTAAAAAATGCTCATACATTTTTTTAATTAATTTAATGGTATTATATTGTAAGCATTAATAAATATTGGATCCCATCTACGATCAACATGTTTAACAAGAATAATATAATTCATAATGCCGGTGTGGCGGAAAGGTCTGCCACAGTCACTCTCAGCGTTGCGGTTAATCATTATCGCCAATGCTATTAGACGATAGGCGGATTGGTGACCTCACGACTCTAGCAGCGTTGTTCATGTCTATACATACACTACCCACGTTTTTAACCCCAGTACCTATGTAAAGTTAAAAAAACTGCAATGGTTGATCATACTCGAATGATTTGCAGTTTTGCATCATACTATTAATTGTTTTCATTACCGTACACCTAAACATAATGGACTTGAGAAAAAAACCAATAATACAATATAACCATATATTCCCTAGCAGTTTTCTCGCATACATTAATTGTACGTATGAGTATTTTGAAGTTCAATGTGCCTATCGATAATATTAATTACGTGTTGTTGTCTCAGGTGTCAAATAGTCGTATAGATTTAGACGGGTACGTAAGTATGTATGATTTATGTATGCGCCATAAACATAACTTCAAAATAGGTACATGGAAAACTACTGCTGGTGAGCGATGATTTGTTGATTGTTATAATTTTTATTTTTTTAAATAAATCAAATTTTTTCTACTCATTTTAGAATTCAGAAATTGAGAATATATAACAAAAAAAAAACCAGTGAAATTTCTTACATAAATATGATAATTACTGTTTAATTTTATGTAGAAGTGTTATGTTTATTGACAAAAATGTTCATTTATTCTCCTAATATTTGATCACATATTGACATTCAAAGCCTGGATGTCTGCCTTATGTGAGTAAACTTATTCGCTACTTTGTTTAATCCTAAATGTGCATAATTCCAGTGTGCATAATAATAAAATAATACACAATTGTTTTATGTAAATGCTTAGTATCCTATTTTATCTATTCGGTCGACCACGACAGTGTGTTTTACGTGACTGTGTGTTCCACATTTAATTTGCATTCATAAATAAATCTATTAGTGTAAATCGTTCACCATGAGTTAAATACATTAATATTTGATTATTTTACTGAACAGCTTATTAAAAAACATGAATAATATTATATGTATTATATAACATATCCGTGTATTAATATCAGTTAGTAAACAACGTGTTTCCTTTATAGTATTCAATGAAAACTCTTTATGCTTACATGTATACTACAAAAATATCATATTTACTATAGTATGTAAGTGTGTTGTTGATCATAAAATTGCGATTTATATAAAAATACTTTAATATTAATAGTAATAATCTTACAAACGTAATGAAAATTGAAAAAAAAATCATCGATAGAAGTGATGTTGACGTGGGGATATTATTTATATGAAGTATCATCTATATGACTATATGGAAATATAAATGAATCCTTATTTCCTTTTATCACTGCATCACGCGTGGACGGCTGAACCGATTTCGCTAATTATTTTTTTTTTATGTTTATTATTGCCAGGAGAAGGTTCTTATGTAAAAAAAATGAAATCCCGCGTGCATCACGTCATTGATAGTTTTCCTTTTAGAATTATGCCCCAGCCAAGACTGCTCCGTGCGAAACCGTGTATGGTGTCTATATCAATATATAATTAGTATATTATTAGATTCTGAACGGAGTGATGGAATCTATTGATTTTAAAATGATTTGTGTTTTTTTTTTTTTTTGTGTCTCACAACACTTTTTTTGGCAGTAAAAATGCTTCGATTTGCTTAAACAACAACTTTTCTGAAAGGAAAGTGAATGTAGATGATACTTGGGCAAGTCAAAAATCCAACTTTTTCAATACTTTTTTAAAAAATCGAAAAAACCGATAAAAAAATTACAAAAAAAACGGGAAATTTTACGCAAACTCATGTTTTTACAAACTACATTTTTTTAAAATGCTCTTACTCAAAAACGAAAAACCGCAACAACTTGAAATTTTTACCAAATCTTTATATTGGTGTTCTCTATACATGGTTAAGTTTTCCAAGTATTTTGACATATTTTGACTTATTTATAGATAATTTAAATTTTTGATTTTTGTAAGTTATTTTTTTAAAATATCTATAAAAATTTTTTGGCTGTCCAAAAACTCTTGAAAATGAATTAAAGGATTAAATATAAGTAATACTAATTGTAACTAAAAAATATCGGAGATGATTTCACTCAAATTTTTTTTATAAGCCCATAAAGTTCAAATTTGTATAAAATATGTTAAAATCGCGATAATTTGCAAGTTATTTTGTAGTTGAAAATTCATAAAATTTTTTCTGTTTATACTTAAGATTCAAAATTTTAAAACTAGATTGTCCATAAGCTTACCTTCAAAAATATATAAAAAAAATTCTACCAGACTTAAGAGGAAAAAATTTATGACTGTTTTAAATTTAAATTTTTACGAAATTATAATTCAATTTAAATATAAAATACTATATTATTATATACACATTTTAGACAAACATATTAACTCCGTTCAGAATCGTTATTCGTATACAATGATATCTATCATTGCATTCAAATTTAACAAATCCATTATAATAATGACCTATCCTATAAACGAGGTACACTCCACCCCCAACTGTACAGCAAAGCAAGGCCCACCTGTTCTTTTTTTACTATGAGTTTATAAATATAACACCTACTTATATTAAACGCTTTTAGGTAATATTTTTATCATATTAGTAGCTAACACTTTTTTAATTTTAAAGATTAAGTGTGGAAAATAGACCATGGGGTGGTCATGTTTTGGTGTGGAATATGAACTCCTATTCCAATCCACATTCGGTTTTGTTTGTCTGAGTCAAACTGTTTATATTTAAATGGGATTCTTTCAACGATAGCGGATCGGTCAATAGGGCAGTTCTTATTGAAATTTGAGGGTCGAGTATGAGGTTAGGTTATAAAACGTAAAACAAAAACATTTGTCAACGTTTATTTTTGCTGTTCGCATGTTTTTCAAACTTCAAATTTACTAATTTATCCAAGTATTTTTATTAAGTACCTAATTTAATTAGTAGAAAATAAAATAAGCACTAAAAGGAGGGACGCTGACGCAGTAGGGAAAAATTAATACACGTGATTCGATATATCGGAGAGGTAACTCAAAAAACCACTTTTTTTTAATAGATTCAAAATTGAAAATATATATTCATGCAGTTTTTAAATAATATATTTTGACATTGAAAAAATAAAGCCACTAAAATGAAAATAAGATTTATTATTGTAATTTTGATGAACCATATTAACTAGATCGACTAATAATAATAAATAATTGTTAATCAGTCATACGGTGTGAATGTTGCTCGGGTATAGATTAATTAGAAAATAAGAAATACAGTTTTTAATTTGGTTTTAATTTGTTAATCTTGAGATCGCTATGAAAAATTGTTTTAATCGAATCAGTCTATGTTCATCGTATCTTAATTTTAAATACTGTTAATTATTAGTATCGACATTTTTAAATATGTATCTATATTTAACGGAATGTAGAATATAATTAGTATAGTATAATGGATAAAATTGCTGTAATCGGTTCGCTAATCTTGTTCTTAGCACACCAAACATTTTATATTAACTATCATTGTCTGTTTACCTTTTAAACACAATGATGTAAATTGGGAAAATTATCTTGATATTATTCAAAAAGAAAAAAAAAGATTGAGACGCATTGAGTATTAAATGCTTTTTTTTTAAAGTAAAAATACGTTGAATAGGTACATCATAATATCCATTGTTTGTTTTTTACTATTTATCATTTTAGTCCTATCCGCTATCGTATACGATATTACGATTGGAATACAGTTCGAACTTCTGACTTTATTGCGCAACACATTTGTGTCAAGTTGAAGGTCACGTCTACGTTAGCGGTTAGTGCACGTTGTAATTTATTTCACTTAATAACAGTTCCAAGCAAGTAAAAGTGGTACATGATTCGCATATAAGTAATATAAACGCTGCGGTATAATTATAATATTATGACTTAATCTAAATACTATAATTTTGTATTGTCTGTACTTTATAAGTGACTCACGAATCACAATAGCCACATCTGAATTCTGATGCGTTTTTCGAAGTAAAATTAATTTAATAATCGCATAGTTTTTATGTTTTTAATACGTTTTTAATACATTAGAATCAACATGATATTTTGGTATTTAATCAGATATTTGGATTAAAAATGTTTGAATATTTTATATTAATAATATACAATACGTCAATATTGTATTTTGATCAGATTCTAGTCTACAGATGGAATTTGAAGGGAATAAATATATATTTTCGACAAAAACAAGTAAATGTTAAGTAAGTATAATGAAATTTCTTTAGGATAAAATGGGTTACATAACAAGTAACCAAATCTCAGTTGTTTTTCTTAGATAATAAATTACTGTTAATTATCGAAAAAACATTGGTTTGGGCGTTATATATACTTGGGTATATTAATCGTCTTTTATGGTTTATGAATAAATAAGTAATAAAAATTATCGTATTAGAAAAGTGGTATTGGCAAGCGTTGCTTAGAGTTTTTAATTAATAATTGCTTAAAATGTGTTTTAAATTTTTAAATTTGTATTATCAAACACTCAATATTCTTAAATAATTGTTCAAGTGCCAATGCAGATAAAGATTTTGTTATTTCTCTATTAAATATTCAAGTGCCCAACATCAGTTATTGAATCTGTTATTTTTTTTATATAATGTATATTTTCATATCTATTTTACATATCTGAGGGAGTGCCATTTGGGGTTTTATAATCCGCAAGATAAACACTGGTGGTTAATGTTCCATATTATGTCTCTTATTGTCTCAATTTTATTGCATAATTATTATTACCGCTTCATTCCCGATGTAGCCAGTGCATATATTATAATTTATACATCCATAATACGATAATATTGGTAAAGATTTGATCAAATTATATTATACGTATTGTGGCAAAGATTTAAGCTATTATTATACTTGTTTTTTTATAAATGTAATTTTAGTCCGATATAATATATTGCTAAGTGGATACGTCAGATCTTATGGTATTTCTTATAGATAACTATCCCAATGTTTTATATTATTTTTAAGTCTTACAATACATTACAGTAGCCTACAGGAATTCGTTTAGGGTTTGATCATGTGGACTAAACAAGCAATTTGTCTGGAATTATTTCGGAAAATGTTAGCTCTTTTTCATATAAAACATTTACTCAAATTCCGCAGAGTTTAATTTTAATTTTATATTCTACCTATTTGTCTGAGAAATACGAATTTACTTTCACTATACATCGTCTCATCAAATCACGCAATTTATTTCGTTGTTTGTGTTTGTGTGTTCGAATAAGTTGTGCGTTCCATCATCATATCAATATTGATCGCAGGATGCATCACACCATGAGTGCCAAAGACCGTGCCCATTTTTACGCATTGTCGGTAGACATAGGTAATGTACGAGTAAACACATTCTTTTTTTCGAACGCTTTGCGATGAATATAACTGATAATTTAATGGTCAATGGATGGTGTGTATTGTGTGTATACAGTATAGAGATTTTTTTGAACGATTATATACTATATTATATTAATATTATTATTTATTGTTTTCACAACACGTAATTATTCTTCTTGTAATGTGAATTACCTACCTCGAATCGTCTACGAGCCGTGTCCAACGTAAGCATATATTAATCACCTGCACATGGATGCATTATAGACGTAGGTACATATATAACTGATAATTCAAACGATGGTGGTTATTTTCCTAAAGAACTTATTTGTACATGTACCAGACGCAAACTTTGCATATCCACCTGGACGAGTTAATAATACACAACCGTTATCGCGGGGATCGTGGAGCTAAATACTAGGTATCTGTAATAAACATATATAACACATAAATTCTACAATTATTAACTATCAATATCGCTCGCATTCGATAAAATACCGTGTCTCCCAGGATATGCGTTCTGAATCTTCGAATCGTCGTTTATGAAAATCTTTCGTTCGCTATCGCGATGTGCGTTCGTTTACGTAGCCGTTTCAATTTTCTCCACATAATATTGTTAACTCGATTTTCCGATCATCTCTATAATGGACGTGCGTTTACACACTACTGTCTCCCGACTGCACGCGTACACGAAGATATTTCTAAATGCGCGCGCACGTGTGTGTGCACGTAATTATTTCGTGCACGTTACACGCAACATATATAATACAATATTCTATTGTTAAATAATCATTACACCTGCGCCCTGCAGCACCTAATTTTATGTTGTCGAATCTCGACCATGGACTCGATGGATGAGTCCCGCGGGTTCGATTATAATTTATAACTCGATTCGTTTTTCGACCACGAATGATAAGACATATAATTCTATTTGTATATATTATAATATACGGACGTGAAAGTATATACAACAAAAGTATGTATAGTCGTAATTGGTAAATTATTGGGAAATCCGTCCGGAACATCGTGTTTGCTCGCCAATATAATTTCGTATTCATCCGCAAAACGTTGGCCAACACTGCACCAGCCCCGATTGCATAACATTAACAGTTTAGTCGTACGGTTCAGTATGGCTGTCAGTATGGGTTTTTTTTCGCAGTTCGTTTTCGCCGCGCAGACAAGATCGAAATTATAGACATTCGGATATAAACGAATTCGCTTGGCGCAGATATTGTAAAATTTATTTATAGATATAATAGGTATGTATATGCACATTATATCCTATACCGTATTCGTATGTCGAATCGCGTTCGATTCGGACCGAATACGTACACGCACTGACCGTGGTGACACGCGCCATTCGAAACGGGGTCCTTGTTAATATTAGTTACACTTTCGATTTCTCAACCGCGGGTTAGGTTAGGTTCGGCCAAGGGGATATAGATATACAATTTAATTATTATTATTATTATATATATTTATATACCATCGAGAGAGACATGTCGCACGCGTGCGTGATCGATTTTCGCGCGTTTCGTATTTGGCTTTTGCCGCTTATTATTTGCGAATGGTTTCCGTAGCGGTTGTTTTCAATTTTTATGTTTTTTTTTTTTTTTTTTAAGATTGCTGACCAGAACAATATAGTAAGATTCTGTTTTTTTTTTTTTTGATCTGCTACAGCGTAAACGTTGAATTAGAAACTTTTTCTATATACTATATATAACATAGTGGTGTTATAGTTTTTATGATGGAAACCTTTGTTTGTATTCTGCAGTGACTAAATTTGACTGTTGGAGTTTTTATGAAAATTCCATCGCGTTTATTATATTATTGATATTAACCATATCAGTTTATCAAATAAATTTGAAAAAACCGCTCGTAAAAGCATAGCAGTTTATGAAGCAAATATTATGAGTGGAATGCATTATGTTGTTTTTTAACAACCAACGACATTTTTTTCTCATCTATCTGTTATGTAACATTATTGGTGTATAGTAAAAATTTGACTTGTATAAATGTGTTCTGGCTTCTATTTAGCATACGCTGAATGCAGAAATATCGATTAAAATATTTAAAGGAATTTTCGTCTTAAGCTCCAGCGGTTTTCCAAAACAGTTTCAAGTCAATCAAATTATTGCTGTGTATAAATTAGATTTGATGATTGCGGTGCACCGCATTGGTCATTATATGATTTATGATTTATGCATTATGCGTCCAAAGTCCCGTTCAAATATATAATGCCAAATCAACGTACGCATCGATGACATAATACACACAATAGATGAGTGATGAATGACGATTATCTAATACATTATTTTGTTATTACGATGATAGGGTTATTATATATTATCTTATTATTGTGTGTACTATTGCAAATGGTGACAATGGACGTCGACCTAAATAACTGCTAGTATTGATACATAATATTTTATTTTAGTATATAATATGTATAGGTACATGTAATATCTGTTTAAAATTGATTTATAATAATACTCAGGTGTTTCTTTAGTTTGGTAATTGTGACAAGAAACGTGCACGTATTGGGTATATGATTTAATATTTAATAGTAAGGCTGAAAAAAACGCCATTAAATATATATATTGTGTGAACCTTTATCAAAAAATTATTTGTCTGCTGAATTAAAACGTTAATTATATAGTCGAATTTTGAACACATTTACCAAACGTTTCAATTGCTTATAACACTTAATATCTATAAATAAATTCACCGAATAATACAGCATTGAGAGCTTAGGTACTTGTCATCCCACATAGTAAGAGTTTACATATATTTTTGACAAAAAGAAATGTATATATATATGCACCCAGAATATTTTTACGTAATTTACATCGATTTTTTGTTTCGGTGATTCGGAAATTATTTGTTTAAATTAAATGTAATTATTTTGATGTAGTTTATTTTAATTTTATTGACATTCGAAACAAACGAAACTTAAAATGTATCATTTGGTTTTAAATTAAAATTTTATCACACAATCTGCAAATAATATTTTTTACAAAGTTAGAAATAAATATATATATAGTTCAATATTGCAATTCATCAGCGGAATAAACGATATAGTAATAGGTAGAAAAATTACTAAACAAAAGAAATGGTTCCTCATTACCGAATTCAACGTATTTTCCATTAGCTGTAAATTATTTAAATGTCACAAAAATTCAAAAAACGTAAAATAAAAAAGTACATTGATACCTAGCTAAACAGTACCAATTTCAATGTAAAGTTTACGTGCTTATAAGACAAGATTTATGTTATCCCACAAAAGTGTTATTATTATGTATGAACATAATAAATCACCGCGGTGAAAAATCGGAAACACATCGTTGTATACGGTTTCGAATAAAATGGCCACAATCGAATTCGTACAATATGTATAATTTTTTGTTTTCGCGTATTCAACTAATCCTAACCTAACCTATACGTTTTCATTGACCGATACGTAGGTATATCGCAAGCGTCTACTCGGTTCGCAGTTTATTTTCCAGTGCGCGATCGAGCAATGATAATCTCTCGATATTGTATATATATATATATTATATTATATTATATTTGGTAACGTTTTCGCGCGTTTACACAACTACAGTGTTTTCGTGTACTACTGTCCCGTGCGAACCGTAAAATCGTAAACACAATTTTCGCATACACAAACAAACAGAATGTGACGAGCGATAACTGCGTACCTATGCGCCGAACGGGACACGAGTCTTGGCGTAGGAAAAAAAAAACACTAACACCGTGGTTCAACAACGGTGGCGCATACTCTATGGAATCGCGTGCAAAGAAAACGAATCGTTCGAAACGCGCGCACCGCACGCCATGTCTATTGAAAATGTCCGATAATCGCGGTTCGGAAGGCCGAATCGACAATAATGGAGATGATTAATTTATTGTTAATTATTATTTAATATAATAATACCTCTGGGCGGCATGAATAAAAAATGCCAAATAATAGTCATAATAATTAACCCAATTACATTTCTCACTGCAGTGTTTGTTAAGAAGTTTAGTTGATTTTGAACACTGGAAATTGTGCGTGTTCATATAGGTACCTCAAACGAACATAAATTGTATTGCGTTACAATACACAGTGTATTATACGTTAATTGAAAACACGGAATATTTTCAATGGTTTTATTTATTTTTTTGAATTTTATTCATATTATTTCCATGATGAATATATCTAAAATTGATTAAATTTTAATCGATTTTTGTCATCGAATGCGCACAGTAAAGCGAATAAATTTTGAATAGGAACCTTAATTTTAGACCGGATACTAAATGTTTTCTATGTCCTTTGAACCATTTTTTATATTTTTTATTGCGATAGAATGGCAATAACGAGTAGAAATATCGATTTGTATGTACCAAAATTACTTAATTTTTACAAAACTGGTTCTCAAATATCCGTGTTTTTACGGATTATTTCAATTCAAACGCGATTTTTGCGGCAATAAAAGATAATCGATAAACACGCACACAGCTACTAAAGGGCCAATTTTATGAAAGTGAAAATCTAGTGAACAAAGAATAATAAAATAAAATATATAATTGACATAGGTATTTAATTTTTGTTAATTCTAATAAGACATTTAAAAGTTCAATACTAGATATGAATTTATACCTAAGTTTTACCATAAACATAATTTTGATTTTATAAATATAATAATAAAATAGAATACCTACAAAGAAATCCTAACATTTACTGTTTTTTTTAATTTTTCGTTTCACCTTAACCCTCTCGTGTACAACTGCCGACCAACAACGCACGCGAGAATAAGTGAATTTGCTAAAGTTAAACTACTTATAGTAATATCAAAAAATACCTGATCATCACTAATAAGAAAAATGTTTGGAATTATCATTTATCGATGAAGAAATAAGTTACGATAATGAATACTATGAAGAGTTGTCCCTGGATGATATTTCCTGTTTCAAATACACACCCAATGTGTCAGCAAACGCGGAAAGAAGTTTTTCGAATCACAAGGTGATATTATGTGAAAATCGTAGAAGTTTTAATTTGATACTTTAAAAGCACAATTTGTTACATCATGTAACTCATTAAATAATTAATATCACGCTATGTACACATTTTAAATAGTGGTATTTAAATTGTATTTTTTTTCACTTGATATATTTTTCATTTTTTTTTAAATGTTTGATTTTTTTTTAACACGCAATTACAATTTTTTTTTGCTTTTTTTCGAATTGTTGAGTGCATACAATATTAAAAATATGTCTATAAAAATCCGTGCCCTCATAATGACTACAATATAATATAATGACGACATGACGTACGCCGCGCATATATTGTAATATTATTATTATTATTATTAATATTATCAACTCACTCTTAAATGCCCACATCTTGCCGTTGCGCAGGGCCGCCTGGTACTGCTCCATGTGGTCCACGCACTGCGCAGACACCCTGCTGGTGGGCGTCCACTCGTAGGGGTCCCAGAACCGGAACAGCTCATCGGGCCGCGTCACGTTGCCGCCGGGCCATCCTGCCCTGCGGTAGCTGGATGAGCGCACGTACTCGGGATACTTGACGGACCGCTGCACGATCACGGTGCTGGTGCCCGCCGCAGCCGCGTCCTCGTCCGTGGCACCGTCGGCCACCGCGTCGTATTCCTCGGCGGAACCGGAAGCCGCGGCCGGCACCAGGCCACCGGCGGGCGTGTGCAGCTGCTCGTCGAGCAAACGACCGCCGCCGTCGTGGCCGTGTCCGTGGCCCTCGGAGTCTTCGAACACCACCGAGTCTTCCAGATCGTCGTAGAGTTCGGCCACGCGGCCACTGTCAGGTGTGGACGTGGATCGGCCGCCACCGCTATCGTCCTCGCGGTAATCGAGTTCGCCCGAGTCGGTGGCCTGCGCGTCGTCCGGGGCCGTGGCCCGTGGTTGTTCCTCGGAGGTGTTCGAGTGCGAAGAAGGGCTGGTGGAGTTTTGACGGAGCAGCTGAACCCGAAGCGGTTCCGAGCCGTTGACCGTCGCGGTTACGGCGCCGCCACCGTTGCCGGTCGACGAGGACGAGCCGGACGGGCGCAGCGCTAACATCACCGCGAACAGCAGCCAACAACGGCTGGAGCACAGTGATCTGTTGTTCATCGTAAACCTTCGCGCGTATAATATTATAAAATCGAATAATATGCGATTGTACAGGGATCGGACACAAACGTAACGCTGTTTCCGGACCGTTATTACGACGCGACCACTATATTATTGATATTGTAAGAAATGTAATATTACTATACACGCGGTGTGTAACGCGCGCCGTCCACCACGCAGGATTATATTAGACCGACGGAAGGAAGAAAACAATAATATTGATTCCGTCGGGTTTATTATTTATAAATATCTGCTGATGTGCTATACGCGACACTGCACGGTTTCCACGACGGGATATATTATACAATGCAAGTATATATCGGTATTATATACGCAATATTATAATATGTAATATCGTGTTTTGCTGCAGTTGGTCGGGTGAACTTGCGCGCGCGCTTACGACGACGACGACGACTGCTCAGCGTCGGACATGTCGGTAGACTGAACCCGTGTCGCTGCCGAAGTACCGATCGATCGCGCCGTGTTTACGTACAATGCGGACCAACTGTTGAGACGGCCGCGAGATAGATCCGCTATGTTCGTCCGAGGTCCTGCTCCGCGTGCCACCGGTGGGAGACCCGCGCCGGTATTTCCCGGTATCGGTGGCGTGCGGGTCGTTGGTGGGATCCGGTTTTTCAAATCTCGGTTTCCCTTCCCCCCCTCCCTATTCACTTCTCTCTCATCTGCCCCTCCATCACGGTGTGTCCTATGAGCCTGTAATGTTTTCGTGCACAATTTTTTAGCCCGCGATCATCATGTAGGTTCATGGACCGCGGGTGGGATGAGACCCCCGTCCGAGTGAGACAATTCGCGTGTTCGGTTTTCGCATGTTTCGCCGGTAAATCTTCCCCGAAAACGAAAAAAATTTCAAATAAAGTTTCGATTTTGGGAGGCTATTAAAATATTTAGGAGGATAAATCCCCCTAAGTCCCCCGCCCCGATGGCCGCCTATGTTCTACTCGTATGAGTGGCAATCATATAACGGAAAACTGCGACAAACCCATTTCGAATTATATACATGTATTTACGACATTTGTAATTATTTGAAAACAAGTCCATGATCTGCGCATTATTTTATGTAAGTATACCGTAGAAATCTGCTGAGGACAATAAAACGATTCGAATAGCTAAAATATGAATTTGAATATATTATACAGTAAAATCACGTATTTTGCGTGTTCTTTTTGCCGCTCTTTTGAATGAACTATCCGCTTCAGGGACTCCAAGTCTTCTTCGCACCGCGATCATGGCGGCACGCGTGAGCTTCCCGGTTTTTTGACATAATGCAAATTCTCGCGTCCCAAAATCTCTTTTTCTTCAACACCTTTACTACCTGAATGAGCTGCCTTCAGTTATGCACTATATGTGAGGAGGACCTTTAGCGATCTTTCTCTGTCCAACAACGACCTGTCAATCGCGTTCCATTCTCGTATTTTTCCGCAGTGTCCATTGTGCATCGGATCCTCGGTCTACATCGATAATGATCGGTTTTTGTTGATTATTCGTTCGGTAGTCATATAAATATTCTTTAAAACGTCTTGTCCATCCCTCCCATTCCATTACCACGCATGTATCCCGTCCATTTGGCATTTTCATAACACACATAATTTACACAATATATGCGAGGATAATGGGTGTCCCATACAGCTGTTTCTTAAGTATACTACAGACGATACGACTCTCCAACGTGTATTTTTTTCGTACACTTCTTCTATAGGTGAAAATGGCATGCTCGATATCATCAAATGGGTGAGAGGGAAACATTTTCAGTTGATTTAAACCCATAATAATTGATTTGTTGTATGAAAAATAAAATAGTGAGGGTACAGTAAAGTTATGATGAATTATGTACAATTTGATTGAATCGAAACGTATAATAGGGATATTTTTCTATAGCTGTTGTTATACTCTTAATCGGTACAATTTTACTATTTTTAACGAGAAAATATATAATTCCAAGATATGTGTATGTAGATTGTAGGTACTCTGACTATACCTATACGAATTTGAATAATTTATTCACGTTTCAGTAGTGATTAAATAAATTAAATCAAAACTATAAAATCCAATTACACTATTCGATTTTAAATTATATTACTCTGACCTACCGTTGGGCGAGGATAGGTTCTTTTTAATTTCGATAAATGTATCATAGGTCAGCTACTACAATTTCGGATTGCCTAATCCACTTCATTGTTATTCTTTAGGAGCTTATACTTAAATTAAACCTATTTAAGATTTTATACGCGATTCCTAATTCCATAATAACAATAGTTATACTTTGATTACAAATTCCAAAATAATAATTAATAATAATAAAAGTGTTATTTACCATGCTAAAGGTCAGCGAATAAAGTAACGTAATACACATAATACACAACATGTGAAATACAACATAACATTATTTGCGACTACTTATGTATAAACATGTACAAAAATAACTAAAATTTGAAACGTGATTTAGTATACATCATATTATTATGTATCGTCGTAAATATGTATAGTGCGATATGATTATGTTAATATTTTAGAAATGGTATCGTAAAACATACCGTATGTGTTGTGATGGACGATGACGTTGTGAGGATGATCTAATTTCAATCATCCTAATGCTCATAATTGTCAGTGTTGCAAATAATGTGTTAGCTTTTATAATTGTTAAATGATGAAAATAATGAATAAAAATTTGTGTAAGTACATTGCTGTACCTACATGCGTACGCGTTCATAATCATAATTTCAGGGTTTAGTTAATTAATGATGCGAGATTAGTTTGTCTGATTTTCTTGGTATCATTTGTAAGAATGTGCGAAGTTTGTCACGCAATATCAATACGTTTTAAGTCAGCAGTACAGTATGTCTACATAATAATTTGGATAATTATTATAGCTGTTACTTGACCAGATGGGCTGATTGCAGATTTAAAAAAAAAAATAAAAAAAAATACACCTCTGCCTTAAAAAAAATATACATCAATAATATATACGCTTAGACCGAGGATTTTATGTAATATAATGTATTGCAAAATCAATACTAATAATAATACTTTACTAATTCCTTATGACTTATGACTTATGACTTTATGAGTGTCAAGGAGTGTGTGTGATGATGCGGTAAATGACGTGTAGAACCTGTTCGATGCGATCGCGACGATTCGATAAATACAATGGTCAGCGATAACGGAAGACATTATTGTCTCTTAACACTCAACGTGCCATGTGATATTACATCAATACAGCTATCCGTCCCAATAACACATCGCTGTAAGACGGAGAGCGCGGTTCATTATTATTTATATTAATGTCTCTGTGCATAACGTATTCTATAATGTTTTCGAATAAAACGAATCGCGTACAGCGAATATTAATATTATATTGAATAAGGAAAAATACAACCCTTTTTAAATAAAATCAATATTATATTTATTAAATTCTCTGTATACAAAAGTACGTAGACATAAAATTAAATATTTTTACATTTTACCGGACAAATTGAAAGGCGCTTTAGTTTCATTATCTCTAAAGACGTCTCTCCACTAATGAATAGGAACATTGTGTTTATTCGCGATCCTTCGTCAAATTACAAACAATCTTAAATTCTTAACTGTTATATGGTCATAATATATTAATATAATGTATAGTATAACTATTGATGAATAAATTGTCATTGGACAAGGCTACGTACCATCATTATATGTAAATTATATTTATGTATATATATACATTTATAACTAGTATATCGCCTTGTTAAAAATGCTTTTTTTATTTACAATTATTTGCTCATTTCCCCGTTGAAAAACCTATTAACTCACGTACAAACTGTGTAACATATAATATCATACCATCAATTTTTGTCTTATTAAACCATCGTCATATAAAAACCGAATCGTCAAAATCGAGATTGATTTCTAAATTCTACTTAACAATTTTACTGTCGATAGCAGTATTCGCTCTGTAATCATTTCTCTCGCCTAAAATGCATTACGAACGCGGAATAGCAATTATATTAAAACGAACATTCTTTCCTCCGATATAATTATATTATATGTAAATTGTAAATTATTATGTTTTGAACCACGTACAACCTTTTTAACATTAATTTTAAAATAACGTTGCATTCTATCACTGGATCGCCTCCCTCCTCGTATGTTTCATATTTCATAATTATTTATTGTATGTCAAATTTGCTTATTATGCCTCGTAACATAGATTGTAAATATTATATTCTTCTAAAAAAAAAAAAAAACATAAATTTTAAAAGTAATACAATGGTTTTCATAATCATCCTTCTATTTCCTTATTTTTTCGTTTTAGTATAGAACGAAAAGTTGAGTTTAATAATCAATCTTTGTTATACTTGGAAAACGAATTACATAATATTTATATGCAGAAAGAATGAAGCTGTACGTAGCTCATTATGAAATTAATCTCTATTCACATATTTAATGTATATATTCTAGTTTGATCAAATTGTCGTATAATTTATTATTTTACTTAGGCTGTGCAGGGCCGGCCCAAGATACGGGCGAACCGGGTGGTTGCCTGGGATGCCTTAGGGCCCCAAGGCCCCCAAGCAGACCATAATAACATAAATGTATCGTAATTTTTGTTATCTGCAAGACTGGAACCTATAAAATACAAACTGAACGCGAATTTTATAAATATAAGTAGTTTTAAACAATACCTATGTGTAAAATAGTATTTAGTATAATGAATATTTTTTAAGGGCGCCTTATAAAAATTTGCCCGGGGCGCAATAATATCTCGGGCCGGCCCTGAGGCTGTGCGTATTAAGTACTACTATTACACGTGTTGCTACTGGCTAGACAGGGCTGTCCTTAGGATTTGCGAGGCCCAGGGTAAAAATACTTTTAACACCTTTTAGATTCTGAACAGAGTGATGGAATCTATTGATTTTACAATGATGTGTGTTTTTTTTTTTTGTGTCTGACGACAACTTTTTTTGTAGTAAAAATGCTTCAATTTGCTTATACAGCAACTTTTCTGAAAGGAAAGTGAATGTAGATGGTACTTGGGCAAGTCAAAAATACAACTTTTTTAATACTTTTTGCAAAAATTAAAAAAAACGTTAAAAAAATTACGAAAAAACGGGAAATTTTACGCAAAATCACGTTTTTACAAACTACATTTTTTTTAAAATGCTCTAACTCAAAAACGAAAAACTGCAACTACTAGAAATGTTCACCAAATTTTTATATTGGCATTCTCTATACAAACTTAAGTTTTCAAAGTATTTTGACATATTTATAGACAATTTAAATTTTCGATTTTTGTAAGTTTTTTATGTATTAAAGGATTAATTATAAGTTATACTAATTGTAACTAAAAAAATATCGGAGATGGTTTCACTCAAATTATTTTTATAAGCCCCTAAAGTTCAATTTTGTATAAAATATGTTATAATTGCGATAATTTGCAAGTTATTTTGTAGTTGAAAATTCATAAAATTTTTCTGTTTATACTTAAGATTCAAAATTTTAACACTAGGTTGTCCATAAGCTTACTTTCAAAAATATATAAAAAAAATTCTACCAGACTTAAGAGGAAAAAATTTATGACTGTTTTAAATTTAAATTTTTACGAAATTATAATTCAATTTAAATATAAAATACTATATTATTATATACACATTTTAGACAAACATATTAACTCCGTTCAGAATCGTTATTCGTATACAATGATATCTATCATTGCATTCAAATTTAACAAAT
>JAIPRK010000108.1:381193-392061 GCA_025469195.1 Chaitophorus viminalis | reverse complement strand
TCACCAGAAGAAGAATTAAATATATCTTTTACAACAGGTCTTACATCTACTAATTCTAGGTCGGGGAATTGGTCTACCGAAAAATATCTGTTTTATACGTCAAGCCTTTGCATGGCGTATACGACACTATCTATTGTTATTTGATAACAACAGAACATGAAGTTGACACTAGTAAACACTAGAAAATCTATTCATTTCTATCTATATATTATATTATAATGGTTATATCTTATATACATTATCATATGTTATTCACTGCTGGTTATCAATTAATTACACAATCAATGTACTTATTGATTATTACTAAATTAGTAATACTAATAATTTATTAATGAACTTTTAATTTTTTAATTGCTTACTCTAGTATTGGTTTCAATAATTAAGCTAAATATATTACATTTATTATAGTAAGTGGTTTATGAAATATACTAAACACTGTCTTGTATAAATTATTTTATTTCCCTTCAGTCAATTAACTGCATTCAAAACTTTTGTTACTCTAACTAAAATATTTAACATGTTTAAAAAGATAATTAAATTGAAAAATAAAAGTATACTTTTCCAACTAAATTTTTATAAGATCATAATATATAAATTTATAATTTGCTATTAATTGGTAATCAATAATCAATAACATTATAAAAAATTCTAATAATTAAAAATTTATATGAAATACTAAAATTTTATTCACCTAGAAATAATTAAACATCATTAAATTATAACGAAGCTCAGTCGTTAAATATTAGGTAACTTTCTCAAATTAACATTGTTACTAGTTCAAACTAGTAACCAATATTTAATAAATAAACATAAATTATAATTATCGTAAAAAAATATATTAAAAATAACATAAGAATAAATATTTAATAATACATAAATCAATATGATCTTAAATTATTTAAATTAGAATAGATTACCATAATAGAAAAAAGCAACATACAAATACATTTTATAAATTAATATTAATAATATAAAAATTTTAGTTTATATTGTAGACGATAGATTTTATTAATTTTTTAATACTATAAATGTATTTGCTGAAATATGCTCTTAGTTAATATAGTGCCAGCAAGTTCCTTATTGTTTTGAATCGCATACTGTACTTTTTCACGGATATCTGATCTACTTAAATCTCCTCTTAAGCTCAACAATCTAGTCATTTGATCTTCAGTTATGTCAGGGTAAATTTTTACAAGTGTATGAAGATCCAGAGAAAGTATTTCAGAATCTTCACTTTTCAATACTTCGGATAACTTTATGACAGCATCAAAAGGTGAATCCTTAACACGTGTTACTAAAGGTGCAACACGCAAAAAGAATGATTTCAATTGATCCACTTCCTTTGTCATTTTATCAGCTGCAGTACGACGTTCATCATATGTCTTAAAATTAATTTTTTTCTGTAACATAGCGATTATGTAACGCCGTACTATTATATCCTCGGCTTCCAAAATTATATACTCTAAATTCTTAGGTTTTAAATGGGTATAATCTTGAAAATAGTCTTCTAAGGTCACACAAATTGTTTCAATGGAGATGAAGCTGGTTAGCCATTTAGTTGTTATCAAATCTTGGAAATGAATATCTAAATCAAGAAATGCTTCTTCCAAAAGAAATTGTGCTGCTTCATCTCTGAGATTTTGGAAAGTTTTAATTAATTTTTCATATGCAGTACTCGATTGATCTTTAAAATCACTACTCCAATAATGTTGCTTCATTTCTAAAGCCAACTCAATAATTTGCAAACAATTATTAAGTACGGTGATTATATAATGTGTAAAATAAGGCACGTTACTTCTGTCCTCAAAGTGTTTTTTCTTGAATTCAATAACAGCCTCTTTATAAGACAATCCATACAAACTCACACTGTCTACACTTAATAACAATGCTTTATGTGTTAAGTGTTGGCTGATAGTTTTTGTGACTTGCAAATTTTGATCAATCATCTGAAATATAATAACTGGAGCAGCTGTATGAAAACAATCATCGGGTCCGACTTCAGGTGAAGCACCAGCGTACCAATCATTCTTTTCGGTGTCCAATGTTTTTAACATCCATTCTTTGTAATTGCCTTTAATGTAATCCAAATATTTTGACTGTAAATCAAAAATAATTGATGATTTTAGTAAAGGACCAACCTTAACAATATCTATATTTAATTCGGGATTCTTCATCAACTCAACTCCTGAATATGTATTAGTCACCCATGAAATGATTGTTACATACTCATTACCTTCTAGTCCATTTGATATAATGTCTTCTAAATTTGCAGAAAGACTAGAATGGTACATATTAACAAATTTATTAAAAATATCATATGATGGTGGAAAGCAAGGTACACAAAGAGTTTTAACAACTCGTAAATCTTCAAGTATTAACTGCCGACAGAGTTCCAGATACGTCACAAGCCACATTTTGTTATCAGATCTTTCATTCACCTGAGTACCTTCTATTCGCTGATCAACCGATTTTTGAAGCACATCAAATGCCATTTCTTTCCATTTTTTCGGACGACCAGGAGGCAAAAACCCAGATTGCTTTTGACGCTGCATTGCAAATATATCAGCACGTTCTTCTCTTTCTATTATACGCAGCACGGTAACAATTACCATAGGTTCTTTTCTAACAGTATTTAATGTTCTACTCAGTACTAATTTTATTTGTTTTTCTAGCATATTTGACATAACTACAACATCCTCAAAATACGCTTTGAGTAGTATTATATCGCTTGGTGCTTGATTTGGTAATTTATGTACTTCAAATAGAAGATCATCTCTTGAATTCTCTAGGTCAATTAAACATTGGTGAGCATGTAAAAACTTTCCATCGTTTATCCACTGTTTAGTCTTTTCAATGCTTTCGGGTACAGTAAATAAATGTTTCATATTTTCATTGGCCGTTAAATATTGAGAATGTTGCATTTGCTTGGTACGGACGTCTTGTAATTTATACCCAAGAGATGGTAAATTTATAAATGACTGTTTTGTTTGATTTAAAATAGATTTTACTTTACCTATGTCATCTAATGCATTTTGCAATTGTTCCATTCCAATTGTAACACCGTCCAATTGACTTTGCATAGCTGTTTTTAACATTGCCTCTGTAGACGTTTTCTTACGTGAAATACGATTTTTTAACTGTTCAACTTTCTCCAACTGCCCAGGTTTTTTAAGCATATTAGTAAAATACTTTGTTGCTGCAAGTTTTGCATCTTTACCCAACTGATCTATGTCCATGTTTAATGAGTACAACAACCTCTAGAAAACAATAAAAAAAAATTAGTATTTTTTTATCAAATAAATTATACATTATGCATATTAATTTAACTTTATACTTAGGCATTTAATAATTCTCAGAAATATCTAAATCTATGTTAAACCAATTGATCTTAAGTCTTAAAATATTTAGACTACTTTTAAATTATAATAAATTACAGTAGTTACTTTACTACAAATTACTAATAAATTTTATAAATAAACATTAGTAGGTAACTAAATGTTAACAAAAACATGATTTACTTTTGAATATCAAATTATATAGACAACTAGGCAAGTATCTAATATTATTGATTAGTGTGTAACTAATTTATGTGTTTTATATAATATAAATGGTTATTTTATTGTTACTTAATTTATTTATTATCTTTTTTCTCTACAAACAAATTATTTCCAAGACATTTATTTAAAGAATCAAAAATATTACTTAAAGATAAAAATTTCTAAAACTAGTTGTTTGCAAACCTGAATATTCTAAGAATAAATAAATAGTACCTACTATTTTAAGTTTTGATAAGGAAATTTAATGTTTTCATAATTTTTACTCATATGAATACCTACTATAAAATTATAATAATAATTTCTTTACATAAATAAGTAACATAGGTTTATACTTCTTATATTTTAACCGTTGATAAAATCTTATGACTGCCTTTGAATATGTATATTGTATATTATGTTACAATGGATAAAGTACAAAATATTGGTTGTGTACACATTATCCAGTATGCTGTGAATAATTATAAAGTTTAAAAACCCAAATCAAATTAATCCAAGAAAATAATTAAAAAATTAAATAGGTACCAACAATTATTTATTGGAATTGTTGCAAAGTATCCCCCTAAATTTACATATACATTTATTTGAAAAACAAGTACTTCTACATAGAGATTTTTTAAAATCTTGAACACCGAGGAAAGATTTTACATAAGCTATTTAACGCAAAGAATTTTTTATAACATTTTAATAAACTTTAATAAAGCAACAATTGAATACAAGAACCGATAGCACTGTATTGAAGTTTAAAATTATACACTATCAGTGCGTATGTTTCATCATATTCATATAATAATATATTAAATCTATAAAGTATAATAAATTGATATTTTATTACAGATATATAACCTACAATTGATATTTTACTTAATTAAAATACTTTATTTGACCATAGGTAGATAATGTTCAAATTACCCAGTTAGTGTATAAAATAAACGTTTTACAAATAATATTTTTACTTTATCCAATAGACATGGTTAGTGTTTACATTACTTATTTACCTATTACATTACATTACCCGACTATCGTACTATAATACATATACATTTTATATAACATGGAACATTAGTAATAATATAAGCATATTTAACACTAACATATGTATACATACATATGACTATATGAGACCTAGCAAATTATTTTCATTTACAAGTAAATCTTTTGGTTGGAAAATAAAAATTATCATGTATACCTCTTGATAAAAATAGTTGATTCTTGCAGTTTTATCTTGAATAGGGAGAAAAAAACGGAAAGTGTTTCACATCATAATTATAAAGAACATAATATATAATTTAACATTGATATTTACAATAGTAATATAGTATTAATGTTGGTCAAAAATTGACAATTTTAAAATATAATTTTCCAAAAAATACTAATCATTTCGTGGACTCTTATCTCACAATAGTGATATCGTTTATCACTGATTTGTGGAAAATCTACTGTGCGTCGCGCGACGTTTTGTTCATAATAAAAACGACATTCGTCATCCACACCCGCCTTGGGCCTTGGTGACCGCCAACCAGTGTCGACTGTAGTTACGCTTACACAATATTTTGATTTGTGTACATGTCCTTTGTAGAAAAATATTATTTTATAATATGGGATATTGATTATCCATGAACAAATTATTAAAGCAAACAGTAACGAAATGTTTATAAACAAAATCCCAATAATTTACTGTTGTCAACAAAATATATAAACAAACAAATAATTTGGAAAATTTCTAATTTTGAGATGTGCACTTTACTAATCGGCAATCACTAATAAATGTTGATAGATAAAAAAAAAAAAATAATTCGTACTATTTTGTTATTAATTAAAGTCAAGTAAAATAGTACTAGCAAATTTTATTTTCAAAATATTATCATGGAGAATAAAAATTAATGAAATAGAAGAGAATAATGTTTAGATAAATAAATATTAGAAAAATACTAGAACTAAATAGGTATTAAAATAAATGTATGAACAGATAGAAAAAAATATTTATAACATTGTTGAACACAGCAACTATTCAAGTACCTACCTATATATCATAATATGAAAAGCTGCAACTTGTACTTGGCATGTTTAATAAATATCTATACGGGCTAACGTATATATGTGTACCTACCGTGTACCATATAGACTGGTACCAAATAGATCAGAATTACCAAGTCGAACAATCTATTCAATGAGGTATTTGCAAAAGGTATTCTCGACCATTGTATTTACAATTACTCACGTTTGAAGGTTTGAATAATTTTATTCGCGATGCACAAAAACATTGTGTACAATTCGAAGACGGTAGGTAAGCATCTAAGCAATTATGATTTGTAGGTATCATGCTGAACAAATAAAATATCCATAAAATACATAATTAACCAATAACAACTCAACGTAATCAACGTAGTCATTAATCAATACTGAATACTCAATATTCAAATAATCAATACTCAATAGCCTAATATTATCTACAACAAAGCACGAATTAACATGTATAAAAATATCTTAATTCGTGCAACAAAAATGTAATTTTTTTTTTTTTTTTTTTTTTTTTTTAATTCAGAATTTATACAATCTATACTAAAAAAAAGTACAATAAGCATAATGTATGTTTTTATTAAATTAAGTGCAATAGATTAAATGTCTTAAGGGAAAAAACCGTCCAGTGAAAGTACTTCGAGACAAAGATATATTCAACTATTAAGGAGGATATTTCCATCTTGGATATAATATAAAATTAATGTTATCCAAATATTTTGTTGATAAAGGTAATGGCACTACAATTTACTGATAACGTTATAGACAACGGAACACATGAAATAATAGTAGTAATAATAATAACAAGGATGTCCGCGTCTCGAAATTGATGAAATTAATTTTAACTATTCACATAAATTCGTTTATTATTTTTTGTCGGTTAAACAACGAATACATATTGCATCAATGGCTAAAAATAACAAAAATTGTTAACCCTAAGGTAAATAAATATAAGGACTATTTAGTCTGAATGTTTAACTATATTTAATTATTTTGTTGAAAACCTATTTAGCCAGTTATATTATTTTAGTTATAATATCCTTTGATCAGAATGATTTCGGTTAGTGTTGAATTTGTTCATTTTTTATAAGAGTAGGTATTACAAGAAGTAATAAAACGGTATGGTTTCAGTATAAAATGTATTCTTATATTAGTTGGTCTATACCTTCCTTCACTATTCACACATTCAATGTGTTCAATTGTACAGTTGTTAATTTATGCCCAATATATTAGTATATTATATATGATTAAAGTAGTTTTGAGATCGACTAATGTAGGTTATTGAGTAAAATAAGTGAATTAATTTTTATTTTTATAAATCAATATTATTGTAATGGTAAAATATTGTGCCTTTGAATTTATCAATTTTCAGTATGTTTCTAGAACTTTCCATGATTTATTTCCAACTTCTTCTTTATCAAATTCCATTTGACTTCTAGGGATGTATAAAATGTTCAAAATAAAGCTAGTATATTTCATAAGTAGGTGCACTATTACTTAGGTGTTTGATATTATTATTCACTCTTTTTAGGTATTTAATATAATATTAATATAGTATTAGTTAATTTTAGTTAGTAGTTTTGTTTTGTAGTGTTAAATTTATTTACCAATTGTAATTTTCTTGAATACAAATTTAATTAATCTTAATTCAAGTATATAAATTATAATGAGAATTAGTATTTATGCCACAGTTCTTTTCATTTATTTTTGACTACAATGATCAAATTTTGATTTATAAATTAATGTTAACATCTTAAATTTGTTGGTTAATATATTGAATAACTATACTAATTCATCATCCCTGCTTAACTATGGTTTTTTTTATTAATTTTATTGTAAAAATATCGAGTAATAATTTTAGATTAATTTTTCAGGAAATTTATATAAGATTTTGGCAGTTTCTTAATAGTTTATTACACATACTTTTAATCAAAATCAAGATTTTGTTTAAATAATTTAAGTATTATTTTATTGTAATGTGGGGAAATTTTTATTTAATTTAGAAATTTTTCTAATAGTTTCACTATTAGTACTTAGGAAAGATATAAATTATTAATAAATAAAAACTAATAATTATGATAACAAATTATAGTTTGATTTTTTTTCTTTAGATTATTTATAATATTACAAGTTAAAAAAATGTCTTCCAACTATGCAGATGGTTTATCTCCATATGAATATAAAGGAAAAGTTGGTATGAATGAGGTGAATAAAAATAATATTATTAACGAATAGTTTAATATTTTATATTTTTACTTTTCTGACTCTTTCAACTTACTCTTTTTAGTCTTTAATTAATTTTTTTTTTCAGGTTTTTGATCCACCTGATGTTTTAAAACAAAAGATTTCATTACTTTCAGATTGGATTAAAGAATCGAAGTATACAGTTTTTCATACTGGTGCTGGTATAAGTACATCAGCAGGTATACCTGATTTTAGGTAAATATATATTATTATTATAAATCTACCTGGGGTAGGTATATTACTGATATACTAATTAATAAAAATACTATTTTATTGCTAAACTAGTGTTTGAAGAGTTATTATTCAAACATGGTTGATATCTTAGGGCTTCCGTAACAATAAACTATATTATAAATAAAAAATATTTTAAGTATTTCTATGTTAAATTATTAGTAAACTGGTGTTGAATATTTTATCATTTATTTATAACTAAAACTTATATAGTAACTATAACTACTTGGCAATATCCTGTGGCTGAAAGTTATAACTATAAATTAGACTATTTCATATCATTATTAGACTTTAATCATTTTGTATTGTACTTATATAATTATTTTCAAGTTTTTGATATGTTGTCTCCAGTGGAGAATCCTACAACAGGTTTTTTAAAAATGTAAATAAATCTGTCATAAGGACCTACTTTATGTTCTATCAGCTACCTACTATAGTTAATTGATTTTATAAAAACAATTTTCTTGTATTATTAAAACATTTATAGACTAAAATCATCTAATTTAATTATTTTTATCATTTGTCATATCCAATAAGAAACTCAGCATAAGTCAAGCTAGTATATTCTAATAAATACAAGTTGATTCTTAATACACATACAATATATATATATATATATATTATTTTCATGTTGAAATTGTTATAAATATTACATTTACCCGTATGTAACGTTTTGTTTCACATTTCAAACGAATAAAATTAATTAATTTTTTTAGCCATATTAAAAATAAAATAAATATTTGTTTACAAAAATACTTAAAAATTACCAAAAAAAAAATTTCTATGTACTTATTTTAGAGGACCAAAAGGTGTATGGACATTAGAAAAACAAGGGAAGAAACCAGAAATAAGCTTAGATTTCAATGATGCTAAACCAACAGTTACACACATGGCAATCAAAAGTATGATTGAAAAAGGTATGATTATGGTTTTTCACTTTTTAATTAATCATCTTATTGTTTAGATAGCTATAGGAGGTATATAGGAAGCCTGGAGGGCTATTAAAATAAATAAGCATCACCTTTTTGGCTAAAATGTTTTTTCAATCTTTCAGTTTGTACATTTATTGTAACACTTACACTTCGTTTACTATGCTCATTTTAAATGATTTTATAATAATTGTTCATACATAATAATAATATCTATAAATTATATAAATGTTTTGTTTATGTAAATGTTTGTTATATAAATGATACACTAGCTTATTAAAGTTATTATCTACCTAGCTAATCTTGCATTTATTATTTATTTGAATTATTATCTTTTTCACTAATGCTGTGATGTTATATTGATTATTGTCGTATAAGATAATATAAGTTATGAGTATTATGACTAACTACTAAATTATATTTTGGGCTAATATTTAAGTATTAAATTTTTATGTTTTTTAGTTAAAATATAAATATTGTTATAATACTTTTACCATCAACATTTTACTTAAAAACAGATCAATTTTGATTTTTAACAGAATAGTAAAAACTTACACTGATATTTTTATTTTAAACTATAAGAAAAAAACGAAATTATAAATCACTCCAATTATAGTTCATATATAGGTCTAACTTGAACTTAAACAAACTGTATAAATTGACTATACTACTATATAACAAAAATATTATAATATGTATATATATAATATAATATAACAATGAAAATTGCATATTTTAAATCTTCTATGTCGTATGCAATATTGCAATAGCTATGAATGAATTTTGTAAACTACTTAATATATTTAGGTTATGCTAAATATGTTGTGAGTCAGAATATCGATGGTTTGCATCTAAAGTCTGGATTACTTCGTCAATATATTTCCGAAGTGCATGGTAATATGTTTAGTATGAAATGTCATAAATGCAAAAGGTAAATTTTAGTTGGATTTTAAATTATTTTTTTCTTATTTATAAATAATATTTACATATCTTTATAACAAAACAATTCTTTATTCTTTTATTCTATATAGGTTTTTTTTTCTGCATACAATTTTACAATATCTATAGAAAAATAATATAAAATCATAAAATATGTAGTTTAATTTTTCTGTTTGGTTTTCCTTTTAGGAGTTATGTCAGTAAAACTGCTGTAAAAACAGTTGGGCAACGATGTTTAGACATAAAATGTATTGGAAAAACTAAAAGCGGTAACCAATGTCGTGGAGTTTTATATGATACAATATTAGACTGGGAACATCAGTTACCCGTTGAGGAATTAGAGCTTGCCGAATTGCATTCTAAGTAAGAATATATAAATTTTCTTGATGTTTTTCATTTAATAAGATATACATATTTTTAATAAGTATTATTTTGTTAAATTAATTGTTTCTTAATATTATGTATAAAATAAACAATTATAATATGATATTTACACAAATGTAAAAAGCTCCATTCTTTTGTCAGGAGTTTTAATATTATTTATAATGCATACACACTGGCAGTCTATACTCTGCCAGAAATTGCTAGGTAAAACAACGTTATGTCTAAATACAATTGCTTAAAATGACCTATTACAGCGGTTCTCAAACTGTGGTACGCGAAAGACTACATGGTGGTACGCGGAAGGTCACATGGTGGTAGAACGGAAAATTAAAAATAAATATTACATGCTTATCGTAGCGATGATTTTACAATGCCGTGTGTGTTTGTTTAATACTTGGATAATAAAGGTTAGATTTCACGGAAAATACGTCAATAAATAATTATCGTTTATAATCGTTGATATTTACAGCGTATGTACGTAGATAAATTCTGATTATTTTATATCAGTACCTACTAAATATTTTCTCTTCGGTCGTTTAGTTAATTGGTGCTAGTCAATCAGTCAACG